>KZ613465.1:746290-786826 GCA_002865625.1 Hyaloscypha hepaticicola | reverse complement strand
CTATTCTTCTTTCTGCCATTCCCGCACCCGCACCCGCACCCACAGCCCTTTCGCTCACACCTTGCCTGATCAATCATTAATCCCACTGTTTGTTATTCAGGTTCCCCAGCCCCAAGCCAAATCAGCAGCAGCCCAGGAACATTTCCTAACCGGTCCATTCGTCGAAAAGCCTCCAGCCAAATTCGCCCTGCCCAATCTCACCCAGTCCACACCCCGTAGCGCAGCCTGAATTTCTCAGTGCCGTATTCGCGCCAACCTCAATCCAGCGGTTCGCGACCAGGTATCTGCGACAAAGCACGACAACAGCCTCTCCGAACCCCATAAGCAGTAAGGCCATCGGCACGCATCTCAAAAGAGGCATTCTCGTCATACCTTACAGATCCATCTTACCACAATGGCCGACATCACGGATCAGCACGACCAAGGTTCGCCATCCGCCCTCGACGAGCATACCGTCGGAAACGGGAATCCAGTCGAGTCTCGCGGCATCAAACGCCAACGTCCCTCGACCGCCGACGACGATGACGATGACGACGATAAGCCCGGACGCGAGCGGAGAAAGATTGAGATCAAGTTTATCACCGACAAGTCGCGCCGCCATATCACATTCTCCAAACGGAAGGCTGGTATCATGAAGAAGGTCAGCATCAATTTGCTTCTTTTACGCGACATACGTGCTGTCGCGCCAATGCCTGCTTCTATTTCGCGAAACTCTTACTGATATCCCTTCGTAGGCATATGAATTGTCTGTTCTTACCGGCACCCAAGTCCTCCTCCTCGTTGTCTCTGAGACTGGTCTGGTGTACACATTCACAACACCGAAGCTTCAACCTCTTGTCACCAAGGCTGAAGGAAAGAACCTGATTCAGGTATGTCACCAGGCCAATTGATGCAATAAACATTTGCTAATATCAACAGGCCTGCTTGAATGCCCCCGAGCCTGCCGGTAATGGCGAGAACGGTGTCGATGACTCGAACGCGGTCGACTCACCCGAAGAACCCACCCCGCAACACCTCCCCCAGCAACAAAATCGTGCCAACATCCCCCCGCAAGCGAATATGCACCCAGGTTACATGCCACAAACCCTCCAGGAGCAACAGGCCCTCGCATACCAAAATTATGTTGCTCAGCAACAAAGAAGCAGCGGTTATATGCCACCTCAGGGCGCTATCCCTCAACAACACTCGCATCAAGCATAAGTCAACCCTTTCGCCGGTGGATCGTAGTATACGAGCGGGGACCGAGCTACTCTTTCACTGATACCCGACACATTAATCAGCGCGTCACAACGTTCGTGTCTTGCGGGTCTCGGACCTCCCTAACGTTACTTGCTTGTCATATTGGTGTTTGGTGTCTTCATATGGGTTTTCTTTTTCTACTTGGCCTTTGATGCACCGAGCTGTTCTCCCTTTTCTCTACAAAAATCGCAAACTACATTACGCAAATAATGAGATAATTTTCTCTCGCTGGCTCGTACTCAGGGATCCTTCAGAAAAAGGGAAACCTTTCAGACGAGTAGCAAGGAGGGAATGGGTCGAGGAAGGGAACGGATGTGGTTGGTTGGAGACCTAGCTCCTCTTCTCCTCTCCGGCTGGCTGCATATTTTGCGGGAGGATGGTGGATCTGGGAATCTGGATCTGCAATCGATCGATTGATTTGTGGCCCTCTTCTCTTGCTTTGATCGTTGGGTTGGGAATTGCACGGGGAACGGTTCTCATGGGAATGTATAGTACAGACAGCACAGCCTCTTTCTCTCTCTCCTTTGCTTTGGCTGGCCTGTTGCCATGGGCGTAAGCAAGGCGAATGCGAATGCGGAGGCTTTTGATTTTGATCAGACTCGGTGATTATTATCAATAAGACAAGATTCGTTGATTTTGATATGCCCATTATCGTGAATTCTCCTCATCTTTTCCTGGCGTGTAAAATATCCTTAATATGTTAGAAGGTAATGTAATTTGGATATTTTCACATGCAACTAATGATGCGATGATGCAATGAT
Organism: Hyaloscypha hepaticicola; assembly: GCA_002865625.1. Classification (NCBI taxonomy): domain Eukaryota; kingdom Fungi; phylum Ascomycota; class Leotiomycetes; order Helotiales; family Hyaloscyphaceae; genus Hyaloscypha; species Hyaloscypha hepaticicola. The sequence goes on along the minus strand of KZ613465.1, from coordinate 784,826 downwards.
GCACTCATTGTTTGCTCCCTACACATTACCGTATCTGTGTCACGATCTTACAACTCAGATTCCAGATTGGATCATGTTTGCCTGTACCCTCCATCTCGTCTCTTCTCGTCTCGTCTCTTTTTGATCTTTGTTTGTTTGCTTGCTTTCGTCCCGTCCCGTTGGTTCAATGGCATTGGGATGTTGTGTTCTGTGTACTTGTGGATTGGATGGATTGGATTGAGTGGATGGATGAGGGGATGGGAGAGTGCATGTCGTGATGGTGAGAGGGTTGGGTTTTAGGGGATGTGGTGAGATGAGGGGATGGATGGGGTTGAGGAGGGGGCTTGTGAGTGCAGAAAGGAAGGGAGGGAGGGATATTTCTTGGTAAAAAAGAAAGCATGGGCTTGGGGGGGTTTTTTTTTACTTTACAAGAGGAAGGAAGGAAGGAAGGAAGGATGGAGAAGTGCGATTTCCCATTAATTGACGAGTGTTGTGAGATTACGTTAAACGGAAATAGGGCAGTGTTATATACGGACGTGGATTTGGAGAAGGTTACTGTAGTGTGAGGAGTTTGGTGGGGTATACGGGGCTGGGAGTGAGGTTGAGAGTACTTTTAAGAGTTGTGTTGTTTAGTGCCTGTGCGGTATATCATCCGCGCTGGTTTAGTTTCGTCCCGTGCTGCTTCGTCTGATGTTTTGTGAGGGATAGGGGAGAAGGGACAGGGGAAGGTGGTTAATCTCGTATGTGATGGGAATGGGAGTTTTCGTCTGAAGTTGGGGTGAAATAGATACTCTATATGTGATGTGCGATTTTATGTCTGAGCATGTGATGTGTGTGTGCAGAACAGGAGGGCAGGTCATTTCTTACCTCCCTTGGCTCAGCGGCCTGGTTTAGGGGATGGGAAACGAAATAATGGTAGAATATAGTGGGGGAGAAAGACGTGCGGTTGGATAGGCTTCGTGTTTATCTATACAAGCCAGAAACATGCTATACCATATATCATATCCTACCAGTCCTGTGTACGTATCATATATACCACATTCATCCTCCCGAATACGTAGGACAAGGAACTCCCAACTCCGCTTCGCCATGCAATAACCATTTGAGAATCTAGCGCCATGCCATGCCATCCCTCATGAACCCAAGGATACTGAATACAGTCAATCGCCTCTTTCAAATGCTCTCCTGCCCCAAATGTATCAATACACACACGACTTATATCGTACCACTGGGCCCAGCATCCCCATCAGCTCCCCGATCAGGTCCTTTCCCCCTCTTATCCCTCCACCATCTCATTTTCCAGAAACCGCCTAACGCGTCTTGTGCATTGCGGCGTTTAGGTCCCCGAGGTGAAGGGCGGGGAATGAATCCAGGAAAGCCGGTTGAGCGTCGACGCTTTTTCCGGGCGTTTAAGCTTAAACTTGTGCTGGAGCGGAGGAGGGATGTATTTTCATTTGGTTCTGCGCCATCTCCTTGAGCCGGTGGTGGGATGGTTGTAGAGGCACGACGCAGCGGTCGTGGGGAAGGAGGCACGGACTTCGTGTCCGAGTCTTCGAGCTCGCCCCATATCTCATCAGCTTCTGTTAAACGGACGGTCTTCCGTAGAGGACGTGTGGCTCCCAGTACGGTGTCAATTTTGGTGGTAGGAGTCATGGGCTCGCCATTTAAGAGGGCTTGATGCTCGGAGCTTATGGCGGCTTCTTCGTCTACGGTGAAAGAGTCAGAGTATTCTTCATTGTCGGTGTCCTCCACAAAGCCCAGGCCGGGGGCGAGGGCCGATTGAGTTACTGCTGGTTGGGATTGTTCGTCTGAGAGGCGCCAGGAGAGGGCTAGAACGCCGGAGAGGAGGATTGCCGTTCCAAGGGCGATGAGACAGGCACGGAGGGCGTCGAGCCGGTCGGTTTGCTTGAAGTAGATGAGTCCGTCGAGTATAGCTATGATGTTGTATATGCAGAAGACAAGCGGGTATAGGACGCTCGTTGAGACCAGCTTGAGGCCTCGGTGGAGGTAGTAGAGCTGTGTGAGGGCGAGGAAGACGAGGCCCATGAGAATAGCCCATGATTGCCATCGATTGAACTGGTTGATTCTGTCCACAATTGTCCGCACCAGTAATTCCACTGCTGACTTTGCCACAAGTAACGAATGAGCAGACAAAATTCCACTTATACAGCCGTATGCCAGTCCTCTAAATAGTCGTATTCGTGGACTCGAAGAGATGCTGATTTTTGACAGGAATCCTGCAAGTACTACAATGGCTATAACCAAGATGGCTTGCAGTACTATCCAGATCACAAACGGCCCCCTCCCCAATAAAAATAACAACTGGTCCAGATTATGTGCTGGCTCCGGTATTGCACCAAAGACAGCAATCAGCACTGCACCACTTGACACCAACAACGTTCCTCCCAAAGACCAGCGGGTGAACGGTTCTCCAAGGATCAAGGTGGCGCATATCGAGTTGAAGACCAGGCCGGACGCTTGCAGCGTCGACAACACTGGCAATGGCAGTGTTGTTATCTGAATCGTGCTTCCCACCAGGTTCGAAATAATGAACATCCCCATGCCCAGCTGCCATCGCCGCCGCTTGTAAGGAGGTCGTCGCTCATGGTATTCGTCTTTCTCATCTTCTAGGAGGTGGGATTTGCGTTGTAGGGTTAGACCTAGACTCTGGATGCTCGTAGATAACAGGCCGACTAGAATGCCTATCTGTAGATGGGAGAAAGGTCAATGAATGAAGCTGACGAGAGAGTTCGAGGGAGAGACGTACAGCTACGCTTCCTCCTGGCGACAGGTCGCCAAGGTTTCCCATCACGCAGTGACAGTGTCGCAACGCTTCATTTGGTTGAGATTAGAATCACACTTTGCTGGAGAAGTTCTTTGTGAAGAGAATTGCGGAAGAAAAGTGGCGTTCGGTGAGAGCTGGAGGACTGTCGTTTCGAGAACTCGCGGTCAAGGGCCGAATGACCTGCGCCAGGGAGCCAGTCTCGCTTCCTTGACAAGGCTGTTCCAACCTCACCGCAGATTGATGATTCAAGCATTAACCTGGCTATTTTTCCAGAGACCTGGAAAACTACATGGTGGTCAACTCCCACAATGTTTTGAACCGTGTAACACTTAATTGATACGGTATGTTTACTTGGTACCGAAGACATTCCGGTCAATCCAGTGCCCGAGTCATGTGACGCGCTAAACCACTTTCAACAGCTACCCTGCAGCTGCCTTCTTATCGGGGGCTCAAGCTCTCTTCAACCTCACAGCTCCTGCCCACCAGCTCCCAGCTTCACCCCTCCAAACCACCAAGATGTCTCAATCACACGCCTTGTCCGACGATCAGGTACCCTTCCTCCATCCTAAAACCGCCATCCAATTGCTAACATTAACGGTACCAGGTCGGACAAGAGCTCAAGAAGATGACGGCCTTCATCAAGCAAGAAGCCATGGAGAAAGCCCGCGAAATCGAAATCAAGGCCGACGAAGAATTCAGCATCGAGAAGTCGAAGCTGGTACGCCAGGAAACTTCATCCATCGACACGACGTACGAGAAGAAGTTCAAGCAAGCGCAGATGTCCCAGCAAATCACTCGCTCGACTGTTGCCAACAAGACTCGTCTCAAGGTCCTATCCGCTCGACAAGAGTTACTGGATGGGATTTTTGAGGCGGCGGAGAAGAAGTTGGGTCAGGCGACCAAGGATAAAGGGAAGTATCAGGGGATTCTGAAGAATCTGATGTTGGAGGGGTTTTATGCGTTGAATGAGGGGAAGGTGTTGGTGAGGGGACGGAAGGCGGATTATGACGTGCTGAAGAAGGCAATTGGGGATGCGATTAAGGAATATAAGGATAAGGTTGGCAAGGATATTCAGGTGGAGATTGATGGGTCGAATCCGCTGCCGGAGGGAAGGTGAGTTGTTGCTCTGTATAGAGGATTTGGGGCTTCTGCTAATGGGTGTTACAGTGCTGGTGGCGTTTCAATTGTCGGTGCTGGTGGAAAGATTGATATCAACAACACATTCGAGGAACGTCTTAAGCTGTTGCAGGATTCGGCGTTGCCCTCAATACGAACTACGTTGTTTGGCAAGAACGAGAACAGGAAGTTTTACGACTAGGGGACCAATGGATTTGCATTGATGAGGCATTCATAATGGATTGAGAGCGAGACCGGGATCGGCTGCGTGCATGAATTTGCTATACATTACTCTGGGTTTCGGTAGAGCGTGTAGACAGTGTATGATACTCTGAAATCACTATGGCTTTCTTGGAGCTTCCAATTCATTGCTCCTACGCCCTATGTCGTATGGCCATAAATATACCCAGACAAAACTCCTCGCTAATTACTTGAATCCTTAGTATTAACTCTATTCCCAGTAATCTCATTGACCCTGGTAATAAAGCTTTGCATCCCCCTCCTCTCAGACTCGAGATCCTCTGGCTTTCTCCGAGCTCCGTCAAACAATGTATGCTTGGCTTTAGGTTTGCTCCGAAGCGTATCGGAAACTCTCTGGCTGACCAGCTCCAAGACCTCTTTGGCCTCGATTCTTGAGATGAAAGCAGCTCCAGGATTGCCAATTTGCCGCATAATGTCCTTGATGGCTGCACTAAATTCTTCGATATCCTCATCGAACTTCTTCTCAACTGCCTTGTCGGACAAATCGAGCTTCGTGGAGCGCGCGTCGTCGACTGCTATATCGAGGAGTAATATAAGGGCTGTCAGCTCCTGGTAGTCGGTTTGGGGAGTTGTTTTGAAGGCAGGATCTTCGAGGCGCTTGATGAATACATTCAGATCCATTACAGAGTGTGAATGAGCTCTTGAATATGAGATATCGTTAAAGTAGAAGCACATTGCTAATCTTCGTCTTAGGTCATGTGTGCGAGGTATAATCGACGAGATGCTGTCCACGATCTTAAGACGAAGAGTTGGTTGTTCAAAACATTCAAATAGTGGTTTGCACAATTCTTGACACTTTACGTTGTTAGTCATTTCCTTGCTAATGGGGAACTGACTCTTACGCATGCATCCCATTCCTTCTCAGGGGTACTTCGACATAAGCGGCTGATTGTGATTTGGACCGAGTCGAGGAGGTCAACGTTCTCGTAAACCACATGGTCTACACTCATTCGCAGAAGCATGCAAATGATAGATGTTCTAGTTTTTATTTGGAGGAACTTTGAGATGTGGCCAAAGAAATTGATGAGAGAAGGAAGTCTTGCCCAGTCTCCACTGCCGTACGGATCTGCCAGCTTTGGGACTGGCACTACCTTCTGGGTAATGTCTGTACCATTAGGGCTTCCACCAAGAGACTGGAATACTTTTCTGACCAGATCCGGAGTCAGTAACCGGGTAATTTGCTCGTTCGATACTGTGATGATACTTAGGTAAGACTTCCGAAGTGGATCACTTGCTTCCAAGCACGCCTCATCCAGCATCCAGAGAAAAAGCTCATCTGGCAACTTCTTCCCGATAGTAACCATGTCCTCAGCATAACCAGAGACGAAAGAATGATATCTAGTGTTAGGATCTACCAGCTCTGTCTTCCAATTCTCGGGGACCGCCTCAGTTGGGAATGGTGTCCGTTGAGGTTTGGGTGCGCTGGACTTGGTGTTGAAGAAATACCAACGCTTCTCCGTTACGGTTGCCTCTGTTCTCATGATGGCGCGGGTAACTTTGTGGGCTTCTAGATCCTCTCTCTCCGCGACCACCGATCCTAGCAACGCCCCATGAGGAAACTTCGCCAGCTCGGCAGCATGGTCGGACATGGTCGTATCCTCATCGCTGTCCCTGGTCGCCATCATTGCCTTTACCCGTTTTGAACTTGCTTCAGTTGCCTCGTGATCCTCCGCGCGACTGACCAAAGACTTCAAGTCAAACTTGTGCTTTGACAATACGGGCAGCGGCGAGACATGGAAGTTGAAAGTCTTAGCAGAATGCCTCGATGCTACGGGTGTGGAAGGTGTGATGCCATTCGTTGCCTGCTTTGCCCGAACCTCAGAATTTTTGGCCGCAAGTAATGCGGAGAGATCTTCCAGCGAGCTTTCTGAGCCATCACTCTCATCGTCAGAGTCTTGTATAACTCTCTCAGATGAGACGTTGCTCGATACCGCGGGAAATGGAACATTTTCCTCCTTTGGTGGTGACACGGAACCCAGTGGTTGCTCACTGGCTGGCAGTGTTGGTTTACTTTTCGGTTGAGATAAAGTACTTGATGTTGGCTCACTCGCTGGTGGTGGGGATACAGAGCTAGAGGAGGGCTCGGTAGTCGGTAGTGGAGATAGACCTGAGGTATAATCTCGTTGTTCGTGAGTATTGGGTGCTTCCAAAGATTTTGCCGGATCTGGAGCACTAGATATGGCAGAAGACCCTGCCTGAGCAGAAGCACTGGAAACAATGGACTTTGCTTGGCCCATTGCAGGTTGGCTTCTTGCGAGTTTTGTTGCAATGGCAGGCCTAGCGGCCAAGGGTAGATTTTTGAAGTTGGAGGGAGGCTGTGAAGACGACGGCGGCAGAGGCGCGGGCTTTGGAGCAGGCTGGGAAGGTTTGAAGAAGTCGCGTATCGATTTGTTCCCCACGGGCGGCATGATTCACTTTATTTAGGGACTAGCCTTGAATGGCGTGTCGTCAACTGAACTGTGCAGACATCTCAAGTAGTGCTGAAGCTAGAAGAGGCTCTTGATACGAAAACGCGCCTCGCGTGAAGACGCGAGCACCACGTGATTTCATCCCACCTTCCCCCATCCATTCTTTTTTTGTATTCCATACGCTGTGTAGCAGGCCCCCCCTTCCGTTCAGACTTTCATCATGTCTCACGTTTCCGGTTTATTAGGGTGGAATTAACCATAATTGAGCAGTACCTCGTGCTTTTGGGATACAGTAACTTGGGATAAATCCGGGGGGTTTCACCTATAGCCACAAGGCGCTGAAGAGTGCGCGCTCATGATTCAAGGCTGTTGGCGCTTTGAGCTCTTGGTGGTTCCCCTTGTTTGAAGGACGTTTTGCCTTCCCTCCTGTTGGGGGTTTTGACATTATCAAGCCTGCATAGGTGTGCATATCCTAATCGCAAAAGAAATTCTAACGGCTGCCAGGAATTGGGTCTAGAATGCACCTGGCAAGCAGTCGACCGGAACGGCTGGACTGAAGTACCGTAATTCTCATGATTTGCATTGCCTGCTCATAAAAGAGTTCTCTAGTACGGACCCCGCAGAAAAGAAAAAGGGGTCCAGAAGAGGCTCTCTCGGCGATTGCTCAAATCCGCTTCCCGGCGCGGAGAGGCTCGGCTTTTAGATGTTGAAAACGAATTGGCGAAATGAGACGCTTGCTTTCCGGCTATGGAGTACGTGGACGTCGTGGAGTATGGGGATGGACGACGAGTAGCTAATTTTGATGTGCCCCTCTGGTGCCCCTCTGGTGCCTCTCCATGCAGGGAGACCTGGCTTGGGAGCATCTGTTTCTGATAAATCTCCTGCGTCCTTGAGATCGACCCAGCGGCCGTGGAACATCTCATAGAAATGTACTCTACTGTACGGAGTACTTACCTCGGACCAGCCCTGCCATCGCGCTGAGCGCGCCCTGGTGGCCCTTCATGACATGCGGCGCTGGACTTGTTGATAGGCCGAAGATGATCCTGGCCGATTACGCTTGGCCTGTCAAGCCACTCAGTTCAGTGCAACGGGATTAACAGAAACTCCTCGTAAAACTCTCGGGCGTCGCGAGCTACGACCACCAGGAGGGTCCCGCTTTCTTACAAAGCTGGACGCTGCGCTGTGCCACTGCTGCCAGTTGCAAAATAATGTTAGACTCTTACTGGCAGGAGAACAGGACACATTAGCCCACGGCTAATCTGTTTGTACAGTAATCGCTGTCATCAACGCCCCCTCGGCCCTTCGCGGTCAGCGTGCTGAAAAAGTGTTGTAAAGTGTGGATGTTGATCTCTGTCAGCACCAAGTCCTCCTTCGTGCGGCGGTGCACTGCTCCTTCTCTACCGAACACCTTGCACCCATAGACAATTTCGTTCTCGCATTCCTCATCCTGCTGATAGACTTCCCTCTCCATTTCAGTCCTCCGGGCCAAACGAAGCTGGCTCCCACTTGCTACTACAACCCATTTCGTTTTGGTTCCGGATACGGGATAATCGGGTCTTGGGAGTTAATAAGCACAACGCGCAGGGGCCAACATTAACATCTTCAACACTTCTTCAGCCCAATTCAGATCCCACAATTCAATCCTTCCCTCCTGCCATAATCCACCGGGTTTCTGTAACAGCGACCGACACAGCTTTTATTTCCTGCGGTCGGAACCATAGGACAGAGTCAAATACCGGAAAACGAACTTGGTCGGCGTGGCGACGCGATCCGCTCCATCCGGCACTAGCGACTAAATTAACTCGACCTGGAATCTCATCAACGTTGGCAGACTTCACTCCTTCGATCTATTCAAGGCGACTTTGGAGACGATACGCATGTGATTGGTGCTGGAATCTTCTCCGACACATTTCCACGAGCGGCGGATCGAGTGTTGGGTAGGGTGAAGCTGGAGGACGATCTGTCTCTCCCCTGAGCGGGCGTGGCCCAACTCCTGAGCCATCGTCATGGCCCTGTCCACTTACGAAGAAGAGCCTGAGGAAACGCTCGCACCGACACCGACAAAGCGATTACGATGGGCAACTCAAAGGCTGAAAGGAGGAAAGGGTAGTAGAAAGCGAGGGTCCATTCTTGGTCGCCTCAATCACCGCGGCTCACAAAACAGTGAGAAGAAGAGGGATTCCGGGGGAGGAGATTCAATGGGCACAGATCTTGGTGGGATTCAAGAAGAACCAAACGAGGATGAAGATGAGAAACCATTAGACAGCGAAGATGGTGGCCAGGGACCCCGAAAAGTATACTTCAACGTTCCACTTCCACCGGATGCAGTTGACGAAGATGGAAATCCCATTGCACAATACCGAAGGAATAAGATTCGAACGGCCAAATACACACCCATAAGTTTTATTCCGAAGAACATATGGTACCAATTTCACAATATTGCCAATGTTTACTTCCTCTTCTTAATTATTCTGGCTGTAAGTATTATTACTCAGGTCGTTGTATATTGCTGACCGGACCTTAAGTTTTTCAGCATCTTCGGAGCGTCGAATCCAGGATTGAATGCCGTTCCATTGATTGTTATTGTGTTTATCACCGCAGTGAAAGACGCAATTGAGGACTACCGGAGGACGATCCTTGATATCGAATTGAACAATTCCCCCGTTCACAGACTATTGGATTGGAACAACGTCAATATCAGCGACGATAACATCTCTCTGTGGAGGCGATTCAAGAAAGCTACTAGCCGCGGGATGGTAACAGTGTGGAAGAAGCTGACGAGGGCCAAGAAGGACCTGCCAGGAAAGCAGTATGCCGATCAAGCTCTTGATGAGCCAAGGGAATCGTTCGAAACCAGGCAAACAAGACGAACATCTGCCTTCTCCGCACATACTCAGCGAACATCTTTCGAGTCCGCGCGAGAGGATATCCAAATGACGCCTGTTCCATCTCCGTTGCCTAGGACAGACGGTTTACAACTACCCGAGCACGATCGACCTAAAACCGCATTTTCATACGAGGGAGGAGGTGCACCAGCGGCTAAGAACTTTGGCAGTTTGATCAATCCGAATTTCAAAGCTCCCGGGAAAGCTCGATTTCACCAAGACTATTGGAAGAACGTTAAAGTGGGAGACTTTGTAAGGATATACAACGACGATCAAATCCCAGCCGATGTTGTGATTTTATCCACCTCCGATCCAGATGGAGCTTGCTACGTGGAAACAAAGAATCTAGATGGAGAAACGAACTTGAAGGTCAGGCACGCGCTGCGAAGTGGCCGAAAGATCAAGCATGCTCGGGACTGCGAGAAGACACAATTCACAATTGAGAGTGAGGCTCCGCAACCAAATCTTTACCAATACAGCGGTGTTACTCGGTGGACGCAATACAGCTCGAAGAACCCAGATTCGCAAGGCGAAGAGATGGTGGAGCCCATCTCTATCAATAACTTGCTCCTTAGAGGTTGCAATCTTCGAAACACGGACTGGGTCCTTGGTGTTGTGATTTTCACTGGCTTTGACACCAAAATCATGATGAACGCTGGAATCACGCCCAGTAAACGTTCTCGAATTGCCCGTGAGCTGAACTGGAACGTCATTTACAATTTCATCATCCTGTTTATCATGTGTTTCCTTTCTGGACTCATACAGGGTATTACTTGGTCCGAGGGGAACAACTCCATCGAGTATTTCGAGTTCGGCTCCATCGGAGGCAAGCCGTCTTTAGATGGCTTCATTACCTTCTGGGCAGCTGTCATCCTTTTCCAGAACTTGGTTCCCATTTCGTTGTATATTTCGCTGGAAATCATCAAGACCTGTCAGGCATTCTTCATCTACAGCGACATCGAAATGTACTACGAGAAAATCGACTATCCCTGTACGCCCAAATCCTGGAATATTTCGGACGACCTGGGCCAGATCGAATACATCTTTTCAGATAAGACTGGGACTTTGACTCAGAATGTCATGGAGTTCAAGAAAGCAAGTATCAACGGTGTACCCTACGGCGAGGCATACACAGAAGCTCAAGCTGGGATGCAAAAACGACAAGGCATAGACGTCGAGAAAGAAGGAGCTAGAGCCCGCGAGGAAATTGCCCAAGCACGTGCAAAGATGATATTGGAGATTCGAAAGCTTCACGATAACCCCTATCTCCACGATGACGAGTTGACCTTTGTAGCTCCAGATTTCATCGCTGACCTCTCTGGTGCAACTGGAAAAGAACAGCAACAGGCCAATGCAGAGTTCATGCTAGCTCTTGCTCTCTGCCATACAGTCATATCTGAAACAATTCCTGGGGATCCCCCGCGCATCGAATTCAAAGCCCAGTCTCCCGATGAAGCGGCACTGGTCGCCACTGCTCGTGATGTTGGCTACACTGTCCTAGGAAATTCTCCCGATGGCATCCGACTGAATATAATGGGCGAGGAGCGAACTTTCAAGGTTCTGAATACTCTCGAATTCAACTCAACCCGGAAACGCATGAGTGCTATCATCAGGATGCCAGACAACAAAATCATCTTGTACTGCAAAGGCGCCGATAGCATAATCTACTCACGGTTAAAACGTGGTGAGCAATCCGAGCTCCGCAGAACGACCGCTGAACACCTGGAGATGTTTGCCCGGGAAGGACTGCGAACCCTTTGCATCGCTCAAAAAGAGCTAGATGAAGAGGAATATCAGAATTGGAATCGTGAGCACGAGATAGCGGCTGCGGCCATACAAGATCGAGAAGACAAGCTAGAAGCTTGCTCTGACCTGATTGAGCGTGACCTCACCCTGTTGGGGGGTACCGCTATTGAAGATCGTCTGCAAGAGGGTGTCCCTGACACCATCGCCCTTCTCGCTGACGCCGGAATTAAGCTGTGGGTTCTTACTGGCGATAAGGTGGAGACAGCTATCAATATTGGTTTCTCTTGCAATCTGCTCAACAATGATATGGAACTCATCGTTTTCAAGATCGAGGACGAGCAGATTTCTAGTGCTGAGGAGGAGCTTGACAAGCACCTGGCTACCTTCAACATGACTGGATCTGACGAAGAGCTCGCAGCTGCGAGAAAGACCCATGAGCCTCCGGCTCCGACTCATGCCATTGTTATTGATGGTGATTCTCTCAAACTCGTCTTGGATGAACAACTCCGTCAAAAGTTCTTATTGCTCTGCAAGCAGTGCAAGTCAGTCCTGTGCTGTCGTGTCAGCCCAGCTCAGAAGGCTGCTGTCGTCTCCATGGTCAAGTCAGGCTTAGATGTCATGACTCTTTCGGTGGGCGATGGAGCAAACGATGTGGCGATGATTCAAGAAGCAGACGTTGGCGTGGGTATCGCTGGCGAAGAAGGACGACAAGCTGTTATGTCAGCGGACTACGCCATTGGCCAATTCCGATTCCTGCAAAGATTGGTTCTTGTCCACGGTCGTTGGTCATACCGTCGACTGGCAGAAACCATAGCCAATTTCTTCTACAAGAACATTGTGTGGACTTTCACAATCTTCTGGTACCAAATCTTCTGCAACTTCGACATGACCTACCTCTACGACTATACATACATTTTACTCTTCAATTTGGCCTTCACATCCCTGCCAATCATTTTCATGGGAGTTCTCGACCAGGATGTCAGTGACAAGGTCTCGCTAGCTGTACCTCAACTCTACAGGCGTGGTATTGAGCGGTTAGAATGGACCCAGACGAAGTTCTGGTCAGTAATACGGTTTTATTTTCGTCTCCCTCTGCTTGCGCTAACTTCCCCAGGCTCTACATGATAGACGGACTCTATCAATCGGTCATCTGCTTTTTTATTGCGTATTGCCTCTTCTATCGCGGCAACGCAGTTACCGACAATGGCTTGAACATCGATGATAGAGAACGATTCGGTATCTACGTCGGGCCTGCAGCGGTCATCGCCATCAATGCATACATCTTGCTTAACACCTACCGATGGGATTGGCTTATGGTGCTCCTCGTTAGTATCAGTATCTTGCTTGTGTGGTTCTGGACAGGAGTGTACTCGGCATTCAAGTCTTCCGAGTACTTCTACGAATCTGCAGCCCAAGTCTTCGGCCAGCCGTCTTTCTGGGCCATAACGTCGCTGTCAGTTATCTTGTCCTTAATGCCTCGCTTCTGCATCAAGTTCGTACAGAAAATCTACTTTCCCTATGATGTCGACATTGTCCGCGAGCAAGTTCGACAAGGCAAATTTGCCTATCTCGATGTCGGTGATTCTCCAGAAGATTCAATGTCAAAGGAGTCTACAACATCGTCCGATATCGCAAAGCCGAGTAAGCATACCTACTATCCTAGTGTTGACGAAGATCAACGGCCCATTTACCCCCCTTCAGTTCAAACGGTCACCACACACAATGCCCGAAGTCAAATGGGTAGTGACGGCACCGATTTCACGCGGCATCGAACCTCTATCGAACAACCTCCAATTCGTCCCTCCATGGACAGACCAAGACCGTCGTTCGACAGAATGCGGGCGTCGATGGACCGCATTCGTCCAAGTTTTGAGCAGAGCAATGACTTCACCTCGGCAGCTCTCCTGACTCGATTAGAGTCGAGTCATTCCTTTGGACCTATTCGAAGTAGGAGAAGCGATGTGGGGCGGTGATCTGCCCCAGCTATAATATTCATCTCGCTGCGCATGCGAAGCGTGGCTGTAAAATACATTATTTTCTCTTATGTTGATAAAAGGAGGATTTCCAGCATTATGATTTGCATGAGCGATCTACGACCTGGTGTTTCCTGCATTCTATTCTTGTGCGAAGGCGTTCAGGTGTTACAGGACTGGAAAGAAAGGAGCTTCGGCCGTTGGTACGCAGAGACGGCATGTACTTTGTCGGGGAATACCACTAGATCTCTCCTTTCTCGGGCGACGTTGTAATACACAACGGTGGGTGAATGGATGGTAGTTTTCTGTATATATGAGTCGGCTGTGAAGAGATAATTGAACAAGGATTGATAATGCCTCTATTCTTCAAACTTGCTTTGAAATGTTGTCCTTACCAAATATACCGACTTGCTCAATGTCACCACTTCTAAATATACTTCTTTGCCTACGTCTAGAAAATATTAGATAAAAATAATATCCATTTGATTGATGTGATCTAAAATAGCGTTGTGAGTGCTCTAAAATTGCTATGGACAGCGAATACTACATAAAGCTCAATTGACAAGTCACGGAAATTTCACTGCCTGAAGCGAATACCTCACCCTAATACCCTAAAGCCCTTTAAATTACATGACCAACATACGTAATTCGTGGGCCGTTGATACATTCGTTTGCTCACATACTCAAAAGAACACTTCTCAGCCTCGCCGCAAGGCTGAGCTAATTTTGCACTAAGGGTTCGCGTGCTTCGTTCAGCGCGTTCTCCCGGAACCTAAACCTTAAGAATTTACAAAACCAGCTTCTACAATTCGCCTTGAAGTTGAGCTATTCACCCCTCACTAGTCGCAGTTCTGCAGTGTATAATTCACTTTCAAGCATAAGCTTGTGATTCGCCTACACAGTCGATTAGTACTCGGGCGAACTTCGCCAGATCATCAATCACCTCCTTCATTCACCTCCTTCATTCACCTCCTTCATTCACCACCATTTCGAACATTTAACAACATCAACCTATCCACTCCTCCACCAGATCATCGTTGTCACCTCTGCTATGTACGTCTTGTGATCTAGCATCTGGACTCGAGACAAATAGCTGTGTGTGTCCACTTTTATGACCAAATGATATCCTCATAGCGCACAGTCCTCTTTCATCATGAGGGAGGAAGCAGAGATCATGGACGAGCTCCATGGCCTCGATGGGTTCGTTCTCTCACCCGTAGACTATTGTTATGTAATTACTAACTCGACCTGCAGCGAGCTCAAGAGCTTCCCTACCGAGGCCCACTGGTTCTGTCCGAAACGCCGTGATGACGATTTCATTGATTACGCTCACCCGGACGAAGCTGAGGAAGAAATGAGTCCAGATACCAAGCGGGAATTGATTCACGATGCGAAACGACGACACAATGTTGCATACAAGTACTCAATCATACTCGGCTTGGATCCCGAATACACTGTGGGGTTGAGAGACGACTATGTGAACCGATTGAATCACCTTTTAAAAACCTGTGACAAGTGTGGTTACAATTGGCATATGGGAAGGAAGGCTTATGTAAAGGAAATTACAGAGTGAGTTTTTTTGGCATCGTATTTCTACTAGGTGATTTATTTCAATAGGCAGTTCGACGAAGAAATAGCCCTGCAGCTGTGCTCCCGACTTGAAGATCTCGACGTTTGTCGAATAAATTCTGGCCTCGAACAAGCGGAAAAGATCCTCGTCGGCGTAGATCCCTCTCAAAGAAACCAGATGGCCATTGCAACCAATAGTACACAGGCTCTTTTAGCCCTCTTCGAAGCCCTGTGCTGCGTAGAATACCACCGGGACGATGAGAAGCTCTCCAGACATTTTGATTACGTTTTCGAACAGATACAGACCAGGAAAGTGCTCAGAATCAGCGACATACTGCCAGCAATGGCTCGCTTCCTTTTCAGTACAAATTTTGTCCGGCATAGATTTGCATCTTCTGCCTGGCAAAAGACATCAACCATGCTCACACCAACCACTTTTGAATGGGTTGTGCATGATACTCTCATGGAGGTAATGATCTTGGCCGCGCAGTCTGGCGACACGGAAGAAATAAAACGATTCTGGTCGGGATTTCTACTGATCCTCGAGAAAATGGACGAGAGCCTCATTAGACATACCCTCCGTGGCATGGAGGTACAGGTCGATATATGGCATCTGGCATTACAACACCTCGCTTGTAACTCAATCACCACATTGCCAATCGTCCTGAAAGCACTTCATGAGCTTGTGAAAAAAGCCCCAAAGGACTTTTGGTCCGCCATGGGAACAATTTCTGCTGCTACTGTAGCAGAGCAAATATTCCAGAGCCCCGGATTTGATCGATTGCTCATGGACCCAGAGACCTTTAACAACACTGAATTTGAGGATACGCCAGTTTATTTTTGGATACCAGACTTTATCAAGTCTCTTGATCCTATACACCAGCACGATGCCTGTCGTTCGTTACTTGTGAATCTTCTCGAGCGCTTCCAAATTGAGAAATATCCGATGCATGTCAGACTTGCCTGCTGTCGAGCTGGCATGGCTGCTCTCCACGTTACGTTGGAGACCTTCACATCATCAGAATACAAGATCAATCCAACAACCTCCTTGATTGTCATAAATGACATCATGGGACTCGTCAACAAATATGGAGCAATGGTGTGCGGATTCACAGAATTGGCAGATACTGATGAGCATATTAAGTTGAGAGAATTAGCAATGCTTGTGGTTAAAGAAGTACTTACTCTGGATTGCAAGGCTGTAAGCACCGAGTACTACGCTTTGCAACAGCAGGATGTGCATGTTCAGCGTGGTTCGAGAATCTATTCGGAATCGATATGGCAATCTGTTCTGGATGTGTTTCGACCAGGAAATCTCGAGCTTGCCAAGAGCATTCTTCCAGCCACTATCTCTCTCGTTGGGCTTGACGAAATATACCCAGTGAATAAGAAAGCTGCTTTGAAAAAGGACCACGCCGATTTCAATAAGGATTTCCACAAGCTTATGGACAGTATAGCCAGGATCTTTGAACGTCTAAGCGACTTCCAACCTCAGAGCCTCAAGGAGCTGTATTCCGAAACAATAACTGCTCGCCCACTAGTTGCAGCGCTCATCTCTGCGGACCAGGGGGTGAACGAGGCTGCAATAGAGCTTATCAAGGCCATGACAGGTCAAGACAGCAAGCAAGATGCCATTCAAAATCTTCTCGAGTCTAATTTGGCACAAACACTCAGTTCATTGACTTTTGCAGCTGTTAAGATTGGCAAAGCATCATCTTTTGGCCCCGTCCCGTTCATGATTAAACTCCATCGTCAAGTTCTGAAAGCGTTGTGTGGCAACACTGGCGTTCTTCGTTCTCGATCTGCATTTGAACCGAACGAGAAGAAGGTTGTCTTTGGGTGGTGGCTGGGTCAATGGAAGGTGCTTGACATGATTTTCAGACACACAGAGGAATGGGCGCAGCGAGTGACCCAGTCAACATCAGACATGCAAGATTTCTGCCGCGATGGTATGGAATACGCGGAAGCTCTCTTCAACGAATACACCATTTTTGCCTCGGCCTTGACTGTTTCCAGTGTTGAGGAGGATCAGGAGGACCATGGAATATCGAAATCGAAGTCTACCAATGAATCCCTGACGAAAGTTCTCGACATCGTATGCACCAACACGTTTGGCTTGGTTGGACTGCTAAGACTTCGAGATTCGTACTTGGTCAGTGTTATTACGAGTCTTTTGGGTAAGCTTCTTCGTTGTCTCGGTGAATATCACTTAGAAGTGGAACCGAAGTCGTCGGAATTTATCAAAGATGCATGCAAGCGGGAAGGGGAGAAGAATTTCAAGAAGACAAACCTTACGAATCAACAAAGGGCTGAGTTGCAGAGAGCACTCGATGAACATCACGGTGTTGAGATTATTGAGATTCCTCGGCCGTCTGCTTTCCCTAAGAAGCAAGGCACGATCGATGCATGGTCAAAGTCGGCGGATGGCAAGCAGCATGAGCCCAAATTACCTCCCAAGAACCTTGGGGCATTCCAATTCAAATCTAACATTACTGAGAAGCATCAAGCTGTTCTAGAGAAGATGAATGCTCAGAAGGCGATGTCTGAACAATCGCAGACAGCTTTTAGAGAGAAGCGCCGGAAAGAAGAGGAAGAGATGAATCGACACAAAGCCGAAGCAATTGCCAGAGCAAAAGCTCTCCGTGCACCAGCTGGAGTCAGAGGTGAAGGCTCTGGCCTGAAAGAAATCTCGGGCCTAATTGGAAAAGATCATGCGCCCATTCGTAGTGAAATAATGGTCGGCTCATCAGATGAGGATGAGGATGAGGATGAGGATGGAACCTCTACCCTTGTAAACAGGAAGCAAAAATCGCAGAGGGTCTCCGAATATGAGGAGAGCAAGAGACGCGCCTTGCTTCTGCAACAGCAAGGCCCAGTCAAGAAGACTAAAGTACAACGATCTACTAAAGATCTACGTGCTCGAGTTGAGCCTAATATGGACGCATTGTACCTAGAGATTTTAAGCTGGGACATTTTCCATCCTGGCGATGACCCTCCGAGCAACAATGTCTGCACGAAGATCGATAACAAATACCAGGATCTTGACAAGTACAAGAGGACCTTTGGACCTTTACTTATATCCGAAATCTGGCGCTCTCTTGTCACAGCAAAGGATGAGAACAACTTTAAGCCGGTCGAAATCAAGGTACTGAATCGAATCTCGGTAGATAAGTTCATGGAAATAAGCACCACCTTGCCACTATCTGCCAACAAGGACTTGAAGATGTCGGAGCGAGACATTGTCCTCTTATCGAAAGCGTCGGACCCATTGGCTAATCAGCAAGCGCCGCATTGTCTTGCTCGTGTCAATCAGACGACTAGGAAGAAGGATGTCCTTGAAGTCACATTCCGCGTTAGCAGAGATGTTCCCCAGAAGCTTCGAGATGATTGCTTTGTGCCAAATGGTAAGGTTTTTGCTGTGAAGATTGCAGACATGACCACCACACAGCGCGAGTTTGCCGCTCTTAGCAGTTTGGAATATTACGACCTTTGCACTGAAGTTTTGGAAGCCAAACCGTCTCCACTTCAGAAGTATTCGGAAGAAAAGACTGCTATGATGTCCTCGAGGTACAAGTTAAATAGGGGACAGGCTCAAGCTGTTCTATCAGCCCACGATAATGATGGCTTTACGTTAATTCAAGGGTATATTAATGCTAGTCCAGCCTACATGTAAGCCGCTGACACTCCTGCAGACCTCCTGGATCGGGTAAGACCAAAACCATTGTTGCTATGGTCGGGGCTCTCCTCACGCAAAGTTTGCAACAACAGCAAGCAGAGCGAGTGAAAGCGAGACCAACAGTCCAAGGAAAGCCTACTGCACCACCGCCACCTAAGAAAAAGCTTCTCATTTGTGCACCAAGTAACGCTGCTGTGGACGAACTCGTGCTGCGGTTGAAGGACGGCATCCAACCTCTAAATGGGCCCCCACAGAAGATCAACGTCATCCGTATTGGTCGAAGTGAAGCTATCAATGCCAGCGTAAAGGATGTTATGCTGGATGAATTGGTTAGAATGAGGCTTGAGGGCAACAATGGCGAAAATGACAAGCTTGTAAATGATCGAGATAAGCTCCACAAGGACGCCGCACAAATCAAGGAACGACTTAACGTGCTTAGACCTCAAATGGATGAGGCTCATGGCAAGGACAAGGGCTTGGAGCTCAGACTGCAACGAGAGTTCGACGAGTTGAAGCGTGCCCAGGCTCGTATCGGTGCAAAGATTGATGAGGACAAGGAAAGCGGAAATACTGTTTCCCGTCAGAATGAAATCAATCGCCGCCGATTTCAGCAAGAGATCATCGATGGTGCTCATGTTCTATGCGCCACGTTGAGCGGCAGTGGTCACGACATGTTCAGGAACCTCAACGTCGAATTTGAGACTGTTATCATTGACGAGGCAGCTCAATGTATCGAGCTGAGTGCGTTGATCCCGCTCAAGTATGGATGCTCCAAGTGCATTCTCGTCGGAGATCCAGAACAATTGCCGCCGACAGTTCTCTCTAGATCAGCCCAAAGCTTTGGCTATGAGCAAAGTTTGTTTGTTCGCATGCAGAAGAACCACCCCAAGGATGTCCACCTTCTTGATACACAATACCGCATGCACCCTGAGATCAGTTATTTCCCAAGTCAGCAATTCTACCACGGCAGGCTGGTTGATGGAGACGGCATGGCAAACTTAAGAAAACAGCCATGGCACGCGAGCTCGATTCTTGGACCGTATCGCTTCTTTGATGTGAAAGGTATCCAGACGAAACAAGCTCAAGGACACTCGTTCATCAATGTTCCTGAGCTCAACGCAGCTATTGCCCTCTATGTACGACTGAAGCAGGATTACAGAAATATTGACTTCACTGGAAAGATTGGCATCATCACTACCTACAAAGCTCAATTGAATGAGCTGAAGGCTCGGTTCGCTAAAAAGTTTGGCGATCAAATCTTCGACGAGATCGAGTTCAACACGACGGATGCTTTCCAAGGACGAGAGCGAGAGATCATCATCTTCTCTTGCGTCAGAGCAAAGGCAACGGGAGGTATTGGTTTCCTGGGTGATATTCGACGTATGAACGTCGGTCTCACTCGAGCTAAGTCTTCACTTTGGGTATTGGGAGATTCGAATGCCTTACAGCAAGGTGAATTTTGGAACAGACTCATCCAGGACTCTCAGCAGCGTGATCGATACACGGGCGGCGATGTCATGGCGCTGCTGTCGAACCCGACTTCCCGGGACCGACTTCCCACCCGTGAAGCACCACAGCCAGGATTCGTTGTCAATAGGCATCAGCGGCAGTCAACATCATCATTTTCTACCGCAACATCTAGTGCGGCGACTTTGCCTCGACTTGAACCCAGTATTCCCGATGTTGAGATGGTCGATGCTCCCAGTCTGCCCGGTTCTCGAAGGTCTTCCACTAGTGGAAGTAGTTCATCAAACGAGATTACTGCCAATGTTACTCATCCTCGAGAACAATCTCTCAAGCAAGAGTCGCGGAGACCATCTATTGGTGGGAGTAGTGCTGCGTCAGATTTCAATCGGTCTCGTGATTCTTCAGTCTCCCAGCCAAGTCGGAAGTCGACGCCGAATCCAGGTGCTCCAATCAAGCAAGAGATTCGAAAAATGACGAATGCAGGATCCTCAATGGGACTGAATTTACAGGGAAAGCGGCCTCGTGAATCCTCGAAGGAAGAAGAGGGTTCAGTTAAGAAGGAAAGGGTAAGCTCGGACTGATTCAATTAGGCTATTTGGGTCAAGAAAAAAACTAACGGGCAATGATAGTCACAGCCTCCAACGAACGATCTTGAAGCAGCGCTTCAGGCACACCAGGCAGCAAAAACAGCAAGACCACCCGCTGCTGGAGGAGTTCGTCGGCCCCCTGGAGGGGTCTTACCACCGCGTCCCAAAAAGGCGGCTGATCCCTTCATACAGAAGAAGAGAAAATAGTGCATTATTTGTGGTCAAGGATGGAGTTCAGCCTTACACGGGACAAAAGAAAGGAAGCATTCCAGGCGCATGGTATTTTCTAGCATTTCTAGGGTATGAGCATTTCCAGGCGCAGCATAGGTTTGCATCTTAGCATTAGATCCAGACGAGTAACTGTCGACCGCAAGGGGTCGACGCGCAGGCATTTTATCAATGACAATGGTGACAGAAACGTGCTTGCATGCCCTCTGCTGCCGGATCAGCATCCTAACAGGTCAACCCGGACGTAGATCTCATTTCTTTTGACAAACGGTCCGTTCGGTCTGGTCTCCTACGAACAACACCTTTCATCAGATGAGAATTCGGTCGGATTAGAGTTTGCGGGCCCTCGGGCCCTCTTCGCTAATCTCAAGCGCTGCAAGAGCTCCACACTGGGGACAGGGACCTCGGAATAACTTCATCTCCCAACGGCGGCTCACGGCAACGCGTCTGTGAGGCCAAACACAGCTGGCACGCACATATCTACTCATGGCACGCCATTAGCGGATTTGTCTTTCTTTTGCACAAGCATCATACCTACAGTACCCTTCCGTTGGTAATGTAAATGTCTCGCATCTTCCCGAAGCGAGCGTACAGTAGCGCTGCATTCGGCCGCATAGTGCAGACTGCAAACCAGCCCATCCCTGATAAGCGTCTGGATCCTGCCGGTACGATCTGCGATTTGAGATTTGAGAATACTGTATGGCTGGAATTCTTTCGTCACATGCTGTTGCGCCTGCTTGAATGTTGTTTCTATGTTGTGTGCGTCGCCATGCTGCCCGAGGCAGATTCTCCCCGTAGCGAAAAGAGGGAGAGGGAGAGGGAGAGGGAGAGAAGAGAAGGGAAGGGAAGGGGAGGGAAGGGAAGGGGAAGGGGTCGTTGGTCTTCAGGAAAATTTACTCGGTACTGCTGCTGGTGGCGTCAATTGGGGCTGCAAGGCCGGGACCAATTTGACGTATCATGCTGCGCAGGGCTCCTATCGTACCCTGAGCTATGGCGGGGCGCACACTGTGGCCTGTGCCGTGCATAGAGGTCTTAGAATAACATTGAGGCTTGGATGCAAAGTACGTGGGTGTGAGGTCCAAGTATCCTTTCCAAAGTTCCTACGAGCAAACCTGGATTCGGCTTCATTCAAAGTTTCGAGACTGCAGGCGTGCGGCGGGACTTCATGACAGCGGCTGGCGCAACCCCTCCCCTCCTTCTCCTCTCACCAATTGCTGCTTTTCGTCCGCCTTGTTGAAACGCGTGGGCTGCAGTCTTCCATGTTCTAGCTCGCATTTCGTTGTACCCCTACCCCATTTTGATGAGCCTTGTCACATCCCTCAATTTCGTCTATCTGAGTTTGATCTGGAAGGATCTTCTTCAACTGTCGACATTGACGTCGTACCCTCGGCAGCAGAATCCCTCACTTCGAAGCCTTCGTATCGCTCGAGTCCTTACCTCGACGTGTATATTGTCGCACTGCTTGCTTTCTCCATGAGATAGCTCCCTTACACCACAGCAAAGGGTTTACAGTTTTCTCTTGGTGCAGCATCGTGTACCCCATGCAGCAATTGTTGTATTATAACGGGAGCGTTCGCCACGTTTGCGGCGCGCGATCGTGACCCGAGACAACCAACTCTCCATCGTGGTTGGCGCTCATTGAATCTTCTCACCGAAGATTATGATATACTGGTACGATAGCCTAAATCTATTTGTATGATACACTTTATTTAATACATAGCGAGCTGCAGATGGCTGAATCATTCGTTTGTGCAGGCGCAATGCAGTCGTCCGTCAGAGCAGAGACTGCACGCGTCGCTGACCTCAAAGGCCTCTCCTCGACTTCAGTACGCGTCAATCGAAAGGTGACGGTTGTCTCGAGTACATCTCCAACCCCAGTTGTCAAGAGAGGCAAGTATTCCCACATGCCATCCGTCCCAAATGATCACAGTCGCCCGCAAACTAGCCCCAGTCCTGCAAATGTGACTGCGGTGGATGCCCCCTTGCATCGGTGGAATTCGACGAGAACGTCGAATACTAATCGGCCGTCGCTACGGCATTCGAGAGCCAGGTCACAGCAGGCTCCTCAAGATGTAGCGACTTTGGACGACAGTCGACAGCATATGAGAGCGCTCTCGGACTTTCTTATGACTAGACAGCCTCCTCCGAATAACTGGGTATCGAAACTTTCTGACGACGAAAGAAGCTTGAATTCTCTCAAGAAGTCGGCATTCAAGTTGTTTAAAAACAAAAGCAAAAGCCAAAAGGCTCCTCGACTTCTGCAACTCCCGGACAGTGCAGTAGCTGCAAAAACTTTAAGTGGGGTCCGACATATCGCCATATCCATTCCCATTGAGCATGATCACATTGAGCCCCCCAAAAAGCCAGCTCCGCTTGTTCAAGCACGGCCTCAACAGCTTCAACAGAGTCTGTCAGCAAACTCCAAGCCAGATAGACCAGCAGTCACCATTTTGAAGCCAGTTGTAGAATTACGAGAGTCTGTTTCTTCGCATCTCTCCTCGATAGCGAAGAACATGAAGAGTAAAACTGAGCTTAGCTCACCTAGTCCAGAACCCAGAGCAAAGTCGTCTGAGTTGCATGTGGACACTACCAAGATCTCCAGAGATTATTACACCGGATTGGAGACACGCCAGATAACTCTAACAGATGATTCACGTTCAGCAAATGGGGAGGAAGCGCGATCACCAAAGAGCTACAAGGAAATATCTCCTGTCCTGCGTCAAGACAGTTTACAAAGTGATCCTCGACATTCTGGGGGCACAGCATACAGCACAGTCACTCTTGGGACTTGGGGAGGGCATTCACGAGGACCAAGCAGCGTCTCCACAGCACCAAGCGCTTCTCCCATCTCGCCACATAAATTTGATCTCCCACCCCGCAATTCCAGCAAAGTGAGAGTGCCTCAAAACATCGCCGAGCTAATCCAGCCCTCCAAGTTGGTGACCGAGGTACCGCAAGACGGAGACCCTCTCCATCCAGCGGCGTATAGAGCGTCAGAAACAACACCACACACCATATCTACCTCATCACCAGCCATAATCGCAGCAGAAGGAGAGATCGTCCACCGCCACAGCGCATCAGGCGATGGAGAACCCCAGATCACCCGCTCTTTCACACCAGAAGGCGTCTCCCCCACCCCTGCAAAGAAACTCCCAGACCAGAGCCTCCCTCAAGACTTTTCCCGTCCCAAAACAGCTCCTCCCTCTCAAGCCAGAAAAACAGCCATGGCACAACTCAAAGAAGCAGATCCCAGACCGCGCAGCAGTGGAATGGATGAGTCGTTGAGAGCTACCAGACAGAGCAGGTTAGAGAGAGTTAAAGCTCGAAAACAGCGCGATATCGAGATCCTGCGCTCGAAAGCAGGGACACGTGCCCCTCTTTCTCCTACACTTTCCGCGAATAACACTCAAGCGGTTGCGAGTCTGGGGATCACTTCACCACCGAAGAAATTAAAACGAGGCCTGAATGTTCAAACTCAAAACTTGGCTAAAAGGAAGGACGTCAATGTCATTAGCCCCATAATGCTAGTCGCCGACCTCACTCCGTCCACGGAGTTAGTGGCACCGGGTGACCTTGCAGCTCCTCGAACTCCGAGAAAAGATAAGAATTCAGGTCCTTCAACAACGGTCAGGAGTGCCGAACATACGCCGCCTCAATCTCTTCTCTCCTTTTCCCCTTCAGATACAGAGCACGCTCGGAACCCTCGACGTGCGCTCTCAGGAGACAGAGATGGAACAAAGGCGGAGAGCAGGATTGTAAGTCTCTCAGGTAGCAGTTTAGAAAATAGGAGGAGGGAAAGAAGAATGAAAAGGAATACCCGGGAGAGGGAGCGGGAACTTGATGTGAGGGTTACTAGGATTGAGAGGGATAACGAGGTTCTGATGGGGGTTTTGGGGGGGATGGCGTCGGGGTTTTCGGAGCTGAGTCGGAGGGTGGGGAAGAATGGTGTTGACGAGGGGGAGGGGCTTGGGGGAATCGAGAGTCCCACGGGATTGATGAGTGTGGAGCGGTCTATGAGACAGTTGCAGACTTTGGCTCCCAGAGTTAGTAGGGAGAGTATTAAGCCTATTGGGGATGAGTTTGAGGAGGATGATGGAGGGAGTATTTTGTTGTGAATGGATTTGGGGGAAGAGAGATACAGGCACGCGTACATCTACGCTTTCTTAATCTAAATTCAAAAAGTTTACTCGATTTCCTTTAATGAATTCCTTGATTCTTCGTCTCAAAACGACGGGGAATGTGCACTTCGCCAGGAACCACGACAAAAAGGGTAAAGTTCCCCCCTAGCTCCCGCCGCTTGCAAGGGGATGATTTAGCTCATAATCCCTGATGCTGTCATGGACATCCCAATATCGAATCATCACTTCAACAAGAACAATCTTCATTTCTGGATTCAGAGCTGATTTACTCAAAAATTCAACGAAAATGGCCTGGACACTTGTTACTCCAGCCAGCAGGGGCGTTGGATTCCAATTGGCTCGGCATCTCCTCCAAACGACGAAAATCCCTGTGGTAGCAACAGCCCGGAAAGATGTAGATGGAGTGAAGAAGAGCATACTCCAGGATTTACCAGACGTCGAACCTGACCGTTTGACAGTCCTCGAATTGGATGTTACCAGTACCACACCTCCCAAAAAATTACCCAAATATCCAATTGGAAGTGGCACAGCTAACATATGAACAGATGAAGACAGCATCCAGCGAGCAGCAGAAGACGCCAAATCCATGTTCACCAAAGACAACCACCTCCGCCTCGCCTTTGCCATTCCGGGGATCCTCTACCCGGAAAAGTCACCCTCGCAACTGGACCACGCCCACATCACCCAAACCTTCGCCATAAACACCATCGGGCCCCTGCTTCTCATGAAGCACTTCACCCCCTTCCTCCCAACCAAAGCCTCCACCCTCGCCTCGGAACCAGGTCTCCCACCCCACGCCGTCTGGCTCACCATGTCGGCGCGCGTAGGCTCCACTACCGATAACCAGCTCGGAGGATGGTTTTCCTACCGCGCTTCAAAGGCGGGTGTTACGAGCATTACTAAGAGTCTGGATAATTGGCTGGTGGGAAAGAGTGGGGAGAAGGCGATGGCGATGGCGTATCATCCTGGAACGGTGAAGACGGGACTGAGTAAGGAGTTTTGGGGGAGTATCCCGAAGGAAAAGTTGTTTACTCCTGAGTTTGCGGTTGAGAAGATGGTGGGTGTTGTGCAGAATATTGGGTTAGAGCAGAGGGGACGGTGCTGGGATTGGAAGGGGACGGAGGTTTTGCCTTGAATTGGAGAAGATTGAGTGGTTGAAACCTTTTCGGGAATCATTGTGTACTGTACAGTATAGATCTTACAATGAATCGCTCAGATCGATTCTCGGTATCCGTTACCCCTTACTTAAGCGAGGTCCCTTCCACCAATATGCCACTGCAAAACTAATCGAAGTTCGACTCTCCACTGTATAAATGTGTGCAATGCGAAATTTCCATCACTGCGGAATCTTATATTCGGGAGTCTTTCTGTTTTGTGAACCAAAGCGCAGCATCTTGAAAGGTTCACATGGAAATAAGGGACAACTGACGAAAGTGATCGATATCGTATTATCATGAGCCACCACCTAATTTCTGCAAAAGACGGGCTAACAGCGCGATGTCCACCAAAGCCCCGCAGGAGCAAAGGGACGTTAGGTATATCGGTACAGAACTCGCCAAAAAGAAATTAAAGAGCAACATCCTGGAAGCTTGAGTTTCCAGGCGTTTGAGTACCAGATCCACCTCCCTCCTCAGCTGCCTCTTTCTCCTTCTCTGTATTCTCTGATTCTGGTGCGGCAGCAGGTCGAAGAGCAACCTTATGCTGATCACGATCCTCGACACGGACTTTCTGCTCATCTGGTACGGTGGTTTTTGCTTTCTCTTCTTCCTCCTCTGATTCCTCGTCGTCTTCCGATTTAGGAGCGTCTGTCTTGGGGGTATCTTTCGCAGGAGGAGTAGGTGGTATTTGTTGATTGGATACATTCGTATGTCTCTCAGTCGTAGGACTTGCCATGGGTTCTTTTGCTTGTTCAACCGGAGGCTGCTGCGGTGGATCCGCTTGCACAATCTGACGTTGTCTTGGATCAGCATCAAGATAGTACTGCCTAACACCAACAATTCTTCCACCTCTCTCACAACCCTCAACCCATTCGGGTCTAACGACAGGAATATTCATCTCCACGGCTTTCTCCCACGGCAAGCCTCTTCCTTCTGTAGTAACAAAGTGTGTAGTGTCGATTCGCACGGTATCGGCCATCTTTGCACCTATCCTCTCAACAGCCTTCGTGAGGCTATCCCTCAGTTGCGCAGGCAGGATACCAGGTGTAATTGTAATTCCACTCAAATCAGTCATCTTGTGCGTCTTCACAACCACCTTCTCGCTGCTGAATGTTCCAGCACTCGTCCTCAACACCAAGTGAAAGGTGTATTCAGTATCAACTGCCAATCCACTGATCTTCGTGCTCTGCATGACTCCTGGTCGTGGAATGTTGCCTGCTTTCTGTCCATTGCGGAACAAGGAGAGGGAGATGATGTCTGCGGTCGCCAACTCGATAGGGTCCCATTCTAGGACTACGGACGTCTGAGTAGCATTTCGACATCGGAGAACAGGTGCTGAGGGTTCGGCATCTCCAAAAGAGCTGTAGATAGAATCTTGAAGCGCCAAGAACGCAGCTTGGGATTTCTGCTCCGAGCCAAAGTTGCGAGAGACGGTGATATCGACAATAGATCCGGAAGAGATGTTAGGAGGGAGCAAGATAGAGGGAAATTCAATCTGGAGCAAATCAGTTGTTAATCATTCAAGAGATGCGCTTGGGAATTGCTTCTGCTACTGTGAACTGGAGTGCACATACAAGTCTTTTGTCTTGAGTAAGCAGGACTGCAACGCCTGCATCTACTTTGCCGACCGTCAAAGAGATCAGCATCGTGGAGGTAAGGGTTGTAGATGTTCTTGTGTGATGGAGGGATACGTTGCGACAACTTTCAAGCTGCGAAATGCGACCTGAAAGCTTGAACAGTCATCCGATCTGATTGGTGGAGAGACAAGGCTGGGCCAGCTGGCGCGATAGGTGCAGCAGGGATGAAAGATACTGTACAGTTCAAGGCCAAAGCATTAAATCATGGATTTGGAGATTGTAGGCCATCTTGAGAGAGTCGAGTTTATAGTTTGAGCTTCCTTTCTATGGGTTTTTTGTGTGAAACTTCTGGGGCTTTTGGTGCTGTCTTAGCCTTCTTCTTGTGCCACAACGGCCTCCTCTCTAAACGACCCCGAACCATTTCCCAGGGCTCCGAGAGCTCGAAGGGCTTGCTGTCCACGTTTCGTTTCCTTATAATTGCCTTCACAGCCATGTCTGTCTGCCATACCAAATCCACATATTTCCTCTTCAAGATGGTCTGGTGAGGGAGGAGTTGTGCGGTCCCAATCAAAGGTTGACCCTCGCCATCAATTCGATTCCCGTCCGGACCATAGCCCATCTTCTTCAGTGATTCCGTAAAAGCATGTCTGAGTCTGCGAGCCGCCCAGGAACGTACGGTTCTATGGTTTTCGATGTCCTTTCTTGCTATCACATTCCACCAGAATGGTTCTGTCCGCGTTTGCCAGCGTCGGGCATACATCAAACTTAGAGCGTGGGTAGGATATTCGACTGCTGGATGAACTGAAGCCACATAGCAGTATTCCTTCGAGTACTTGCACTGAAAAGCGCTCACTTTGGAGAGCCCAAGAGGCCTCATAAACCCATTATAATGGATTATTCGAGTACGGGCTTGAGCTCGTCTAGGAAGAGACATCTTTGGGAGGTAAAGAGTGACCTATTCGAAGCAGCAAGAGATTGTGTAGAGTGCTTTACTGGGGCATTGCGATCGATCTTCCCCTCGTAATTTCACAGAAAGGATAATAGAATTGGCGTCCTTGGTGACTCAAAGAAGTAACTTCCAAGATACAGTACGGCGGTGCCAACTCGCTTCTAACAAAGGCAAGATCACTAGCGCGACGCACATGTGACGCACTCGCACAC
Source organism: Hyaloscypha hepaticicola (assembly GCA_002865625.1). Classification (NCBI taxonomy): domain Eukaryota; kingdom Fungi; phylum Ascomycota; class Leotiomycetes; order Helotiales; family Hyaloscyphaceae; genus Hyaloscypha; species Hyaloscypha hepaticicola. The sequence goes on along the minus strand of KZ613465.1, from coordinate 756,112 downwards.
CCCTCCAACATCCTGTTCACCAAACAATCGAATTGCAACCTACAAAACCTTCGCAGGACCATCCGCACTCTCTTCAACTGCACGCGAAATCTTCAACAGGAGAAACACACACAAAACCTGACCAAAAGAAACCGCAAATATGCCTAAGAATAAGGGAAAGGTAACCAACCCTCTCATCGCCACAGCCACTTCCAACCCCACGTTACGCCTGCTAATGCGCATAACCACAGGGAGGCAAGAATCGTCGTCGAGGAAAGAACGAGAACGATAATGAGAAACGTGAACTCACCTTCAAGGAAGAAGGCCAAGGCACGTCTTCCCTCCATCAACACAAGCCAACAGCTCGCTAACCGCTCAACAGAATACGCGCAAGTCCTCAAGATGCTCGGAAACGGACGTCTGGAAGCCCTCTGCTTCGACGGTTCCAAGCGCCTCGCTCACATCCGTGGCAAACTTCGAAAGAAAGTCTGGATCAACCAAGGCGATATCATCCTCCTCTCCCTGCGCGACTACCAAGACGAGAAGGGCGATGTAATCCTAAAGTACAGCGCTGACGAGGCGAGATCTCTGAAGGCGTATGGAGAGTTGCCTGAGAGCGCGAAGATCAACGAGACAGATACCTATGGACAGGAGGGCGACGGAGACTGCAATTTCGAGTTCGACGAGGATCGGAGCGAGAGTGAGGACGAGGATGGAAAGGATGGAAAGGCTGTGGATATTGATGATATCTAGGCAGCTGGACTGGGCTATGGACTTCGTGGCATGGAGTCAGTGGTAATGGTGGTGACGAAAAGAAAAACTGTCTTCTCTCTCAATCCCACGGACCTGGTCCTGGGAACCTCGACAGCACTTTTTCTTTTGTGCAGTCTTAACTGGGCAGTGGATTGCAGTGGGAGAGACGTTGTACATCCATTGTCCAGGCTTTCCTTGTTATTTGTTGCACTTATCATTGGGACTTGTCTAGAGTCGGAGGTGGTTCCTTGTAACAATCTTCGATTCGGGCACTTCAATAGAATAGAAACACGCATTGAATTTACACATTCACACTTATGTGATTATATTCAGCTTGATCCATTTGATTTCCCCAGACGTGATGTCTTGCTATTGCTATCCCTAAGACCAGAATAGCCTGACATTTGCAACTCCATTTACACCTAAAAGTATGCATGGGATTTGAAATGTTTAGTCCCAGTCGTCATCTTCTGCTTCATCATCTGTAACAACGTCAGTGTCTTGAAGTGCAATCAACAGGAGCAAGCAACTTACCACTCGTGCTGACCTTCTTCTTCCGTTTTTCCAAAGCATCAGCCAACGCATTCGCTAACCCGCCCTCACCGGAACTTGCTCCAGCAGGAGGTAATCCACTTCCTGCAGGGCCAGTATCTGCTCCTCCTGGAACCATGGCACCACTTCGGTCTCGAACTAAACTTCGATCAACCTTTTTGAGCGCTCCAATACCACCAGCCTTTTGAATACCAGCTAACAAATTTGCTCGATCTCCTGTAGGTTGTGGTAAAGCGGGGACTCCAGATTGGTAGCCGGAATCGCGGTTTGGTGGGGGTGGCGGGGGAGCAGGAGGGCCTCCGAATCCTCCAGGAGGCGGAGGCGGTGGAGGAGGAGGTCCACCAAACGAAGGCATAGGCGGAGGAGGTGGGGCGTTCGATTGAGGTAGAGGCGGTGGCGGCGGAGCATTTGATTGAGGCAAAGGAGGTGGAGGAGGGGCACTTGAATGAGGTAAGGGTGGAGGTCGAGAAGAGGGGCCACTTGGAGGAGGAGGTACAGGACGCGAGGAGGCGGGCGGTAGTGGAGGGGCGTGTGAAGTGGGTGCCGAGGGCGTTTTTGGAGGTAATGGAGGTGGAGGAATTCCGTTTGTTGGCGGGACAGCATGAGTATGGGATTGTGGTGTTTCTCTTGATGGAGGTGGGGGAGGAACTGCGCCCCGGCTTGGTGTTGGAGGTGGTGCAGTGTTTCGCTGTCCCATGAAAGGGGGAGGGACTCCAAATTTTGAACCACTCTCGCCTGGTTCGTATGCATCGTCGTTAGGAGTCTTTGGCGGCCTTGGTGGTGGAGGTGGCCCAGGATTTGAAAGACTTGAGGCATGGCCTCGTGCGGGAGTTTGATTATTCGGCTTGACTGCGAATTTCCCTGCGCCTTCGAATGGAGGCGGGGCGGCAAATCTGGGGGGAGGTGGTCCTCTTGGCGGGGAAGGCTCCCTTGGTGGAGTTGGTTCTCGGTGAGGTTCAATTTTTGCAGCAGATCTTCGAGCTGGTGGGGGCGCTGGAGGTGCACCTCTTCCACGTCCGGTAGGAGCACTTTGAGGGCTTTCAGATCGAGTCCTCGATACCGCAGCAGGCGGGGGTGGTGGAGGAGGTGCCTTAACCCTCTGGTTCTCAATTCCATTTACTGGTGAAGGAACAGCTTGTGCCGCTTGCTGCTGCTTGATATAATCGGCAATAAAGTCCTGGTTGTCCCGAATTAGGTCGTCTGTGATACCCATTTGCTTCAAATCATCGCCCCAAGTTTCCCTCCAGTTTGGATCGATGGCATCCAACGCAGCAAACTCGGATTGTCCACCTTTGAAGCTTCCCCCCGACATCCGGTGGTTCTGCGCAGGCGGAAGAGCATAACTTGGCGAGTCGGGAGGAGTTTGTACAGCCGGAGCTGAAGAGTTTCGGTGGCCGCCAAAGATGCCTCCTAGCAGGCCGTGCCTATGCCCACCGTGATGTTGCCCCGATCCACCAAATGTGTTTGCCCTTGTTGCTTTGCTAGCATTCTTCTCCCTATCATTCATCTTCTTCAGGAAAGTCTTTGCCTCCTTCTCGTCCACGAATGATAGCCCAGCAAGACAGTCCTCAGTTTCGAATGTGTGGAAAAACGTTCTGTCTTGGTTGTAGCTCCATGTATCATAGATCTCCTGATCCCATATTACTCCTCGACCAGCAGGCTAGACAATGTTAGAGTCTGTCATTCTACAATTCGCCAGGATAACAGGAGCTACCTACCGAGATATCTACCAGCTTCAGCCAGTAGGTATTTCCCACCAGATCGTTCGCAAGCACCGCGGCTCCTTGTAAACCGGTGTAGGTCCATTTGCTACGGTTGGGATATGCAACATAGAGTCGGCCCACGGCAACAGCTTGGATCTTATTCGAAGCCTTTGGAACATGGCGCTTGACGGTCTCTTTATCCTCCTCGGACAGTATCGAAGGCATCGCTGCGTCTCAAACCTCGCTCGAACTCAAAGGCTTCGTAAAATATATTGCCCCGCAAGCTTCACAGTCCGGTGTCTCGGAATGTTTTCGAAACGAAGGTGATCGTGTGGGAGATTGGACTCGTATCGTAGCACTCCCTGAGCGCATTGAATGTCGATGTCGTTGCCTTTGCGAGAGTGATGGAAGGAGCGATGGGAGAATGAATCTCTGCTATGGACTATAGGCAGTCGCATGAGAATGATTCTATTCACTTGGTCAAATATCTGACTGTGTTGCTGTACTGCCTGGAGGACCGACGTAACCTTTGAGAAGCGCTTTGGGCTTAGCACAGCCACGCCTTTCAGCCACAAGAAGTCAAAAGAAGCGCGAGGCGACTCTCGGTGAACTTCAACGCGCGTTCACACTTTACCCTCCAGATTATCACTAGGCAAAATAAAAGCTGTGCAATTGTGTGTCACTCCAAATTATATTTGCTCTTTGCCTCTGGATTGGCACTCGAAGGGCCTCGATTATCTCACATCTCAAAATAGCACGGGACCAACGAACAGCGAGATTCCGGTGTTTCACTCTCCACGGGCCATAAAGAACCAGTTATATGTGCGTGTAGCAAGTCAGGCCTGGTACTGTATTTTGTTCCTGCCTAGCTAGGTCTCCATACGTTTTCCACGCCTTCAATACTCCCTAACGCCGTCCCTTCCTATGCTTGCATCCTTGGTGGCTCTCAGATCTTGGATTGTCTACTCCCATATTAGCGTTTAAACTAACATCTTGCCTAACCCCCTAAACCTACCGGAGAGGCATTACTTATTCATTTCCTTTGCCCTAGCTTCACGTTCTTGCTTGGTGCCCTCTTGCTGAGCGCTGAAGTTTTCGGGGATGGCGGGGCCTGGATGAGCCTCGTGGTGGCGGAATTCGACTTTATCACCCTTGGGCTCGCCTTTGTCATGGAGAGGATGAGTGCTTGCATTCGACTCTGTCTTGGAACTGGCATTCTTCATGACATGTTCAGTGGCAGCGCCAGGAGCATGGTTGTCTGTCTCGTCTGGTCCGGCAGGCATGGTGATTGAGTTAATATAAAAGGTCTTAAAGTCTTAGAGGTTTTACGTTTAAAGTAGGATGGATTGAGTAGAATCAGAAGGCTTTGAAAATAGTAGAAGTAAGAAGTGACAGCATGCTGCCTTTTATGATGGTGAAAATTGCTCCTCCATGCCCAGACTATGACGTTGTGTACTCTGGGGAAATCGCGCGCGAGCGGCCAATCCCTCCCCACATGTCGAAGCTTAACACAAAGCTCTGACGCGTCTCCCACAGCTTCACAGAGTAGAACCCGGGCGTGACTCGACTCTTGAACCTCCATTTCAGAAGGAAGTACAGTTGATGTTTCGAATCGCTCAATTCTCCGGATCGGCTTGAACATGATTGCCTTAGATGTCTGCCGCGAACGGTGATCAGCAGCCGGTGAAGCTGTCACTGCCTCTGGTACTGCCCCTCCAACTTTTCCGTTAACGCAATACTAACAGACCCTAGAAATACCAGCAAGAACTTTTTCAAGAGCTCAGAGAGAAGGATGAGCTTGTCATCCTTGCTCGTGGCCTGGGGCTCCTTCGCCTTGTGACCAATCTTCTACATTCCTACGATGCCGCTGGCAACAACCTAATACTTGTCGTGGGAGCAGATGAGCGGGAAAATGGATGGATTGGTGAAGCTTTGGCAGAACATGCTGCCATCAGCATGTCTCCCAAGGCTAGAGGACTCAGTGTTGTGAATACAGATGTGATGAGTGTGGGGACGCGAGAGAAGATGTATGCGCAAGGCGGCATATTCAGCATCACATCAAGAATTCTGGTGGTAGACCTCTTGACCAATTTGCTGTCCCCAGAGACGGTCACCGGACTTGTGGTCTTGCATGCGGACAGAGTAGTTGCCACATCTCTGGAAGCATTTATCCTCCGAATCTACAGACAACGGAACAAAGCGGGCTTCTTGAAGGCGTTCTCAGACAACCCGGAGCCTTTCACTACCGGGTTTGCCCCGCTATCTACTATGATGCGGAACCTGTTTCTGCGAAATGTGTCGCTCTGGCCACGATTCCAAGTAGTAGTAGCACAGGCCCTTGAGGGCAAGAAGAAGGCCGAAGTCATCGAGCTAGAAGTCTCAATGTCTGACTCTATGCGAGACATTCAAAACGCTATCATGGAGTGTGTGGAAGTCAGCATTGGAGAACTCAAAAAAAGTAACTCGGGCCTGGAGATGGAAGATTGGAATGTCGATAGTGCTCTCTTCAAGCAATTTGATATGGTAGTCAGGAGACAGCTCGATCCAGTGTGGCACAGAGTAAGCTGGAAAACGAAGCAAATTGTCAATGATTTGACCGTCCTACGAGGCATGCTACACAGTCTACTCACCTATGATGCCGTTTCTTTTAATCGGCATCTGGATACCATTCTAGCCACACATTCTCCCCCATCCGGATCTACCAGGCAAAACCAGTCTCCTTGGCTATTCCTTGATGCTGCTCATACCATATTCGACACCGCTAAAAGAAGAGTTTATACTGGCAAACCAAGTCAGGGAGATGCAGATAATATAGACTCTCTCCGGCCAGTACTTGAGGAGCAGCCCAAGTGGGCTATTCTGGCAGAAGTTTTGGAAGAGATAGACCGAGATCTATACTTCAATCCCGTGGCTCTTGATGATTCAAATGGAACCATCTTGATCATGTGCACCGATACAGAACAATGTCGACAACTCCGGGAGTATCTTCAAACTATGCATGTACGTCCTGCAACTACCCGGGCACATGATGACGAAGAAGAAGAGGAAAAAGAAGAAGGGCCATCGGCTACGTTCATGATGAGGCGAAGGCTTCGACAGTACTTCATATGGAAGAAGGACTTTGCGAAGATCAGCGCAACTCTGTTTGCTGAAAATCAAACTGCATTGAATGGCTCTACGAATACAAGAAACCAGTCGAACACAAGTTATAGAGGGAAGCCACCGGCCAATAAAAGAAGGCGAGTGAGAGGAGGTGGAAACGCTGGCTCGGGTCCCTCACGTGCAGCTAATGGCAGTATTCTGGTCTCAGAGGACAAGCCGCTGGAGGTTGCGTCCTTGATTTCCGAGATTCAACCTACGGAAGCCGAGTCTGCTCAAAAAGAAGAAATCCTTGCAGATCCATTGGACGATATGGAAGACTATTACCAGTTATACGACATGCAGGACCTTGTTGTAATCCATGCTTATGATGGAGACATGGATGAACATGTTCTTGAGGAGGTTAAGCCTAGATACATCATCATGTATGAACCGGACACGTCCTTTGTCAGGCGGATCGAAGTCTACCGCTCCTCTCACAACGACCGCAATGTGCGGGTCTATTTCCTCTACTATGGCGGGTCTGTAGAAGAGCAACGGTATCTTTCATCTGTCCGACGAGAGAAGGATGCTTTCACAAAACTCATTAAAGAGAAATCTTCCATGTCCGTTGTTATGACGCTCGATGCTCATGGGATCGAGGACCCTCAAGAAGCCTTTCTCCGAACCATCAATACCAGAATCGCTGGTGGCGGTCGTCTCGCTGCAACTGCTCAGCCTCCTCGTGTTGTTGTTGATGTACGAGAGTTCCGGTCATCTCTACCCTCCCTCCTACACGGCCGCTCGATGGTCATCGTACCGTGTATGCTCACGGTAGGCGACTATATCCTCTCGCCCAACATCTGTGTGGAGCGAAAATCGATCAAAGATCTCATCTCCTCCTTCAAAGATGGCCGTCTCTACAACCAAGCTGAAACGATGCAGCTATACTACAAGTCTCCTATGCTCCTCATCGAATTTGACCAAAACAAGTCCTTCACACTCGAACCATTCGCCGATCTCTCGGGCAGCTTGTCATCCATGTCCTCTTCCAACGCCTCTTCTGATCTTCAATCAAAGCTCGTGCTCCTTACGCTCGCCTTCCCCAAACTCAGAATAATCTGGTCGTCATCTCCCTACCAAACAGCCGAGATTTTCGAGTCTCTGAAAACGCAAGAGCCAGAGCCAGATCCCATTGCAGCAGTGCGAATCGGACTAGAAGGGGGCCAAAAAGTGGAAGATCAGAGCTTTAACAGAGAGCCACAGGACATGTTGAGGGTTGTTCCTGGCGTCACCGGGAAGAATATCAAGAGTTTGGTGGTAGAGATGGGGAGTTTGAGGGAGGTTGCTAATGCGAGTGTGGAGGAGTTGGAGCCTGCTGTTGGGAAGGAGGCGGGAAGGCAGATTTATAGGTTCTTTAATAAGAGTGTGCTTGAGTAGATAGTGAAATGTCTGGCAGCCGATCTATATCGGCTGCGTCTGTTAATACCAATTAAGTTACGAAAACAGGAGGAATCGAAGCACATCAAAGGTTCACGTGGAATGCATTTCAAGAAAGAATCTCTTCAAGTCGTTATCATTCGCTCTATTAGACACCGAAAAGAGAAAAACAAAGCAAGCTCGTTGGTCTAATGCCGGGTATTGTAAGAAAATTCCACAACCACTTCGTCCCCTTGCTCCCATCTAGCCACCTTCCTCTCTCCATGAGCCCTCATCAATCCCATAACATCCTGTACTCCTCATCAAACCCGAATCGTCCTTTGCAAAGCCGATTATTGTCAATCCTGAGAGAAGATGGTGTGTAGCTCGTCTGAAATGGTGCAATGCAGGCGTGAGGCAGAGAGAGCAAGGAGTGACTAGATGGTACTCGTCGTTCCCCGGTGTCTCCTACGACCGCCTCCCCGACCGCAGGTCAAGCAGGAGATGATGATGTCGAATAGACCAGCGATTGCACCGATGATAGCTTGGAGGACGGAGGCAATGCCGTTGACGATAGCCATGAGGCAGGCACCGATGGTGCGGAATATGCTTTCAATCTGTCCGATCTATTGTTAGCCACTGAATTTTCTTGTCGGACGAGTAGAGGGAAAGCTTACACATGAGACGACGGCACCCATTTTGAAGTTGTTGCGCTGTGCGACTGATTGTGTATTTTGTAGTAGTTTGTGTTTGGTGGTTGGATTGCTCAAGATGAATCGCGAGTTGGTCTAGATGTTTGTGGTATGAAGAGGAAGGAAGAAAGAGCTCGGAGACGCGAAATCGAGAGAATTATATATTCGCTTGCTTATGGGTGACCTGACAATCAAATTCACGCGTCATATCAGAAAGTTACCCATTTTCGTTATGACCAGGATCAGCCCCAATGACGTAGCTGCAGACCCATGCAGCCAGCCATGCTTTCGCCTTTTCAAAGGCGATGAAATGCCTATTGGCCGCAGGAGCGCAACATGTGAGGTGGTTGGTGGGGTCAGATTTCCAGGGTTGTACAAAAATCAAGGCATTGGCAGTTGGCACGTTCCGGACAGGAGAAGATGGGCATTGATGGCCAAATCGTGGCACCAGCCACACGATCGGCGGAGGGGACGTGTGGCTGGTGACCTCAGACGTCTTCTGGTCCAATGAGAGGTGTAATTGTTACATCAGCCACAAGTTTAAATCGGCCCCAGACACTTTTTACAGTAACGGATCGAGATGGTTTGCTGCTGGTCTTAGCTAGTTCACGCCTTATCCTCGGAATAAGTGGCTCGCGGGGGGAGGTGAAGAGACTTTCACCGATTGCGCCCCAAAAAATATCAGGCGAGAGCAATTTTCCGTATGGAGTTCTCGAGTCTGAAACAACTGACAGTGACGTAATGCGGCTAAAACACAGCATGGACTCTGCAATTTGCCATGGGACTTTAAATTGCCTTAACAGGGGAACATATCAAGGCATTCCATTAAAGATCTAGGCCCGGCTCATAATCAAAAGTATCGATGATGAAGCGGCTGGATGGAACCAAGGCATGGTACGAAAGTACTTGTTGAAAGTTCGTTCATCTGCCAATGGGAGAAGAAGGATCTGAGGACGGTTCGTGCTTCCTATCTGGCCTAGGCCACAGTGAACGCCACAAAGCTTGATTGTTAGTGGCTGTCTTTAAGAAGTTTTCTCACGAATGGGTATTTTGCATTCATAAACGAGGACGAATGTCTTTCTTATAGCAACATGGGATAACAATGAAAGCTGGATATAAGGGCACTCACGCAGATATTTCGTTCTGGTTTGATGATTGAAGACAAAAGTTGTTCAAGCTTCTCTAAAAGTTTTGCACTGATAGACAGGTTTCATTTTGCCACCCTTGGTCTGAAAATGTGTCAGAATCTCTATCCTTCTAAACAATGTAAACCATTTCTTTCAAAATTGTCTAGACAAGTGATAAAAATATGGGGAAGCAATATAGGTCCTGAATCGACTGAGTGATGGAAGCATTTAAAGTGGCGATCTAAACCGCATTCTTCTCAGGAATGATTTCAATTTTATAGAACCACTCGTTTTCTGGTGTCCTCTCCTCTGTTTCCATGACGAACTTTCCTTCTTGCTCCGCTCGCTCGTCCATGCTCTCGACGTATTGGAAAATGGTCTCTTACCCAGCTCGATTCCGATGATCAATAACCGTCAATGATTGTAACCGAGATCCCACTGTAAAACACGCGCAATTGTAAAACACGATTTCGCGATTCTTACTTTTTTAATAACTTAATAACCACAAATTAAATTAAT
>KZ613465.1:660189-745220 GCA_002865625.1 Hyaloscypha hepaticicola | reverse complement strand
TTATTTTATAAAGTGGTTATTGATTAATTAAAGAAAGTGTTTTTGAAGTTCGCGTGTTTTACAGTGGGGCGTGTTTTAGAGTGGGATCTCGGTTATAGATTGAATGCACTTTAGCGAGTTTCTTACGGGGCTCAAGAGGTGATCATGTCTTCCTGTTTCAAATTCTACTACATTCGTTACCGATGGGTCGAGAAGCAGGATCCAGCAGCTCATTACCCGACAAAACTGCTAGCTCTAAGTTCCGCAAATCCGACCCCAAAAGCCAGACAAAGACGTCTCTAAGTAGAAACGAATCCACAAGGGTATTCGGATATGTGATTTTCAAAGAAGTGACCCAGTTCCTCCTGTTTCCTAATCTCCCGAAGAATAGATCCGCAAATACTAGCTTGTTGAAAATGAATGTCATGCACTTATACGTCCGACGACGAAGCTTGTTACAAAAGAAGCGGGTGGTCAATGAGAGCCCCTTCCCACAAAGGCACCCCGCATTGTCAAGTCCAAGCAGAACCTTGCTGCATGGCTCATAATGTTCTTCATGGAGAAGGTTACTGTAGATGTTCTCCCGGAGTTCAGGCGGCAGCTGCGAAATAGGTGACTGTGGGCCGGTTGCAATTGCCAACGAAGATGAAGGTTCATTGCGCCCACCCACAAGACGCGTGAGACGCACAAGATGGTCAGCAAGTGTGAAGTTAGTCAAATACTATTGAAGCAGTGATCATGCAGACTATGGATGAGAAGAGAGAACGTTCAGATGGGTAAGGAAAATTTCTTTCATTGTTGGATTCGGGGGATTACTACAAGTGGGACGAAAAGCCACAAAAGCAAGGCTGTGAAATTAGTGGCAAGGCTGACCAATGCGAATATTTTTGACGTACGTCCGACCAGAATCCAACATTCTTTCATCAACCTCCAGGCTCCTATGGATCTGACACCGATCAGAGTATCGGGTAAAAATAGGCGTGACAATAGTAAGAAAGCAATTTCAAAGAGAAAAGCTTTGGTAAGTAGCATGAAGCGTAGCACGAAATCTGCTGACTCCTTACAACAGAGAAGAACTCCAGGCAGACCACTCAAGGAACCTACGTCCAATGCCGCGTCGCAAAGCTCTGCTTCATCTACTCCATCCACCAAGAAATTCAAGAGGCGTACCTTGGAAAATATTAAGGCCAAACGGAAAATGAGCCTGCTGGAGAGGCTGCCCACAGAAATTCTGGAGACTGTGTTTTTATATTGCCTCAATTTGGAGCTTCCACGAGCCAGCCCAGTGATCGCTGGAAAGCTCAGCAGTGAGATTATATACTTGCACGCGATTCTCTCTGCTTTTGATCCTACATGGGGAAAATGGCATGGACGAGAGAAAATTTTGAAGACCAAGAGGTATAATGAAGAGGATAGTGTGGATATAGCTTTTGAAGGTGATCCAAAATTTCAAGTAAGGCAGAATTCTTTAATGATCTAGCTGAAATCTTTACTTACCATGAATTAGAGCTCTATTTTGCGTTGTCGTTTTGTTACTGTATCTCGATTGCTAGCAGCCAAAGATACGTGGATTCAGAAAAATGGTCAGGACAGGGCATTCAAGCCTGAATGTATGTACTCAGGTCAAAGACCGTTCTCTCCATAAAAGCACTTGTAACTAACAGCTACCAGATTTCTCGAAACCACAGCAGGAAGATGAGACTCTATCTAAGTTGACAGCAACCGAATATTTCGACAACGACTTTACGAGCTTCTCCGAGTTTACGCAGGAACGTGATAGATTCTCGATCCGCCGGCATTACAACTGGGATGTTAATAGAGATTTAGCTGCGGGTGTCGAAATACCTTCAAGCTTACTACTCGGACCGTGGACCGAAGACAGTATCAAGCTTCTATTCTGGCTTATAAAGGCAGGGGCCCGGATTGACTGGGTCGGTTCAACAAGTGGCGAAGTATGCTGAACTCTTTCTAGACTGTTCACATTCTTACTGACTTATTCAGGTGGCGCGCGAAGGTCTGCAAAGAGCAATCATCACTGGGAACACTACCGCAATACACCTCCTTGAGTGGGCTGGCTTAATCGAGGAGTTAGATTTTCAAACATTGATTTGGAGCTTCCGAAATGCGGGAGGTGATAAGAATGCTACTGTCAACCATATTTTGAGGATAGGTTTATCACAATTACCGACTAGGGACATCGAAAAAATCGGGAGGGGATTGGCAGATATGCAAAATGAAGCGGAGCACGAGGGGGATCAAGCGAAGCTGAGATTTGTGAAGGGAATCAAAGAGTACTCACCCCTTTTTTAGGTTATGGTAAATAGTTACCGATGAAATTATTTTCTATTAATCCAAGTTCTTAATTGCCTTGCTTTCTATAATTCATGCGGATTTCAAATTGCCAATAGTCTCGAGGAGACAAAAGTAATCACTGAATGTACCGAAGCCAATAGACATTTTCACTATATCTCTTCCGGATGGCCCCTTTTTGAAATCTGGTATATTTGAAGTGTGTGTCTTCGAGATCTCGTGGGTTATTATATGATCTAATCCTACCAACTTTTCGAGTCCAAATCAATGTGATGACTTTTGTGTTGAGATGGTCCCCGTCATGTGACTCGCTTCCTCTCAATTCGGCCATCCAAGCTTCAAGAAAACATCTCAGGTCATGAGTAAGCCCCGCCGTCTATGGAGAAGTAGCAATAACCAGCTTTCGATCGCAAATAGCTTGTCAGCTGCTATGCGGTCCACTTTCCATGTTCCTGCGCCATCTTCAACACTGCTCAGGTTCCTCAAGTCGCAATCAGAAAGTATTTGCTTCTTCAGCCCAAGTCACCGACCAGGCTTCATATTCGATCATGCAGCACCTCGAGGCCTCCAGGTACGGCCACGCATAGCAAGAGCTCCTTCGAAATCATCTGCGAGATGCCTACCAACAGCTATCCCGCGGAAAGCAACAATTGAGGCGAACTTTCTAAATCTCGAATTTTTATGGCCGCGTTCAGCCACCTCAAGTTTAAACACCCAATCGACCCACTCTCACGAACCAGCTCGAAGGAAGAAGTTCGGATTTGGAGGGCGGTTGATTACACAACGTTTATCGTCGTCAGGATCGAAGAAATGGCATCAGAAGCTCTGGGGAGTTACGTCCTCGAAAGGTGGGAGACCTTTACGCCCAGACGATTTGCCATCAACGCTCTTCGGGTCAGAAGAAGGGAGTGATACCTACATGTTCAGCCTTGGACGGACCATATCTGCCAAGGCAGCAGCGCAGCCCAAGCTTCGCTGTACCGAATTGGACGAGAATGGGAATGTGGTTCTTGCCAGCGGGGAGTTTAAGAAGAGTGAGTTGATTGCAAAGGTATATGAGCCGAACACCAGAAAGTTTCTCCCTTTTAGAGTACTGACTTTGTTGATAGTATGGCCTGCTACCACGAGATCTACGAAAGATTGACTCGAGTCTCCTCCCCCACATCCTTGTTCGCCCCTCCGCAATCCTCATCAATCTCCTCCACCTTCGAGTCCTCATAAAGTCAAATCGAGTCCTTGTTTTTGATGCCTATGGCACAGTGGACTCGTATAACCAGTCTGCCTTCATATATGATTTGGAAGATAAGCTACGTCAAAAGCAAAATTCTCCCGCTGCTGGAGGATTGCCATATGAATTCCGAGCACTGGAAGCAGTCCTCGTCTCTGTAATAACAAGTCTTGAGAAGGAGTTTGAAGGTGTTAGGAAACCAGTCCAGCGAGTACTAAGAGAACTCGAGGAAGATATCGACAGAGACAAACTTCGAGCTCTGCTCATTTACTCCAAGAAGCTCGGGACTTTCGAGCAGAAAGCAAAGCTTGTCCGAGACGCCATCGATGAATTGTTGGAAGCAGACGATGATTTAGCAGCTATGTACCTGACCGAGAAGAGCCATGACCTGATGCGTGGAGAGGATGACCACACAGAAGTTGAGATGCTGCTCGAGTCCTACCATAAACTCTGCGATGAGATCGTGCAAGAGTCTGGAAACTTGGTGTCCAATATCCGTAATACCGAGGAAATGTCAGTAGCTGCCAAATTCTCATCTGGAATATCTGCTAATACGATCACAGCGTGAAAGCAATTCTCGACGCCAACCGCAACTCTCTTATGCTCTTGGATCTCAAATTCTCCATCGGGACCCTAGGGATCGGCTCAGGCGCCTTCATCGCTGCACTGTACGGCATGAACTTGAAGAATTTCATCGAAGAATCTGATTTTGGATTTTGGGGTGTCACGGGCTGGAGTATTATTTTCTCCGGCATCGTCTGTGGCTACGGACTCGTGAAACTGCGAAAAGTGCAGAGACTTAGTATGTGGGGTGAAGGCGGAAGAAAGGGACGAAACTGGAGGGACGAAGATTTGGGTGTAATGAATCGGGAACGCGGCGAGAGGAGTAGAAGGCTGAAAGAGGAGAGGGCAGAGGCCATGGAAGAAAAGAGAGCGGAAATGTTGAGGCAGAGGCATGATCAGGCTATGGCAGCGGCAGCGGCAGCAAAAGCAGCGCAACATCAAGCGTTAGCTTCGGCTGCCAAATCAGCGAAGAAGGTGGTGTAATTATATAATGGGTGGGGTTTATTGCATTGAAGGCGTTAGAGATATGTTGATGGGCAATATGGCGTGCGGGAGTAGATGGCTACATAGGTATCTACACACTTCTCTCTCTCGATTGCTCCATCACGCCTTCGGACATGAAGTCAGCAAGGTAACAAAACGCTAACGCAACGTTAAAATTTACTTTCTCTTGATATCCAAGAGAAGGCTGCAGATTGTTCAAGGGAAGAGTGAACAATAAAAACTCTGTCAGGTGAATAAAAGGGGGTTCGCGTAGTCCTAACGATTTGGCAGACTGTAGAACAGTAATAAAATACCACAAAAAGTTGAGTGAGTTAGGACCCAGAGACTGGCTCTAGCTCGTTCACGATGGCGGAACCCAGTTCCATGGGCAATTTGTGTACTGTTATCACTCTGGTGAATAACCAGAACCATTATTTACCTAATTCCTAGGAACTTTGGCAACTAATCTTACGAATGAAGAAATTCTATGAAAACATTGCTTGTTTCAGTTTTGAATACTTAATGGTCAACTCAAGGGTGGATATAAAAAGTCGAGCTTCGCTGTTTCACGTGACTTTCCAGCAAACAAAACAAACAACCTCCAGCCTTTATGGTGAAATCACGAGACCTTCTCCATCAACAACCCCTCTACCTCCTCTCACAATGAATTTCCTGCGTCCCAGTATTCAATCTAAGTCCATCTCAACCATCCAAACTCTGAAACGAACGTTCACACAAACCTCACGTCTCCATAACTCTACCGATACTCGACGCCAATTAGCAGGAAAACACTGCATCATCACCGGAGCATCTCGCGGCATCGGCGCCGAAATCGCACGGCGTTTTGCAAGAGAAGGTGCAAGATGTCTTCTGATCGGTAGAAATGAGTCGCTGTTAGAGCACGTGAAGGAAGGGTTAGAAAAAGCTGAGGGTGGGGAACATAGAGTTTTGGTGGGCGATATTGGGGATGGGGAATTTTGGGCGTTGCTGAAAAAGGAGGTGAGTCTTGTTCTCTGTTTTTAAGTTAGCTTGGGGTGCTTCGTTGGAGGTTTTAAGAAAATGGGGCTGCTTGAGATCAGGGGCTAATGAAGACAGAAACATGTTGATATACTGGTCAATGTAGCTGGAATCACCCATTACTCTCCTCTTTTTGTCACGAGCCCAAGTCTTTTGGAAGAGGTCGTGAGAACGAATCTTGTTGGCACCATGATGGCATGTAGGACGGTAGGGAGGAATATGATGGCTGTGAAAGGAGGTGAGAGTCATTTATTCTCAAACTTCTCTGAACCGTGATGTTGACTTATGGAGAAGGCTGTATCATCAATGTTGCTTCATTGCTAGGCGTTAAAGGTGGACGGGGAAGTGCGGCGTATGCTGCAAGTAAAGCTGGAGTTATTGGTAGGTTTACGAGGTATTGCTAATTGCGAATCTGACACATTCAGGCTTAACACGAGCTCTGGCATCCGAGCTTGGGGAGAAGAATGTGAGAGTCAATGTGCTTGTGCCAGGCTACATCGAGACAGACATGACTGAAGGTACGTGTCATTTCTTTATTGCAACTACTTCAATGGACTCCGATTTGGTCTTGATCCAACCATCCTCCCGTTCCGCCCAGATTTATTCTAATGTACAATGTAGCCATGACCCCTGAAGCAAGATCTGAAGCCCTGAACTCCGTTCCCTTAAAACGTTTTGGACAAGCTGCTGAAATTGCTGACGCCGCCGTTTTTCTGGCTGCGAATCAATATGCAAATAATTGTGTGCTTAATCTGGATGGTGGATTAAGCGCCACATGATATGTTACCACATCTAAGAGATCATAAACAAGCTGGACGAGTTGGTATCTCGACAGCTCAGTCATCGTCGATCAGTATGGCACCGTCATCATCTAAGACAATGACATCGTCATCGATACCATTAGGAACAAGTTTAGATCGCTTCGAATTGGAAGTGTCGCCATCGAATGCCTCCCCTGCAGCTCTCTTTTTGCCGGCACCATTTTCGTGGGCAATCGAGGAGGTAGATACACCATTACCATTCGAGTGACCGTTAGTTTGCGGAAGAGATCTTTTCCTCCTTGGAATTGGTGATGCAGGGGCCGAAAGCGCATCACTTGCTTGCTTCGCACCAATGTCGAGACTCTTGATAGGCTTATCATCCGAAGCGGTCCTGGTTGTGTTAGTCGACTTGATCACTGTCCACAGAGAAGAAACATACGCTTCCTGCACATTAAGTACGAGGTTTACTCGAGGGTTATCATCATCTTCATCGACAATAGTCAAGAAGCTGTCAGCCTGGATGCCTAGAGTACGCGGTTAGCCCTGTCAGGATATCCTTTGACCTGTTTCTACATACCAAGTTCACTGAGTTTTCTGGCCAAATTTTCTGTTTCGTCCTGATCATACAGAAGATTGTCACCGTGGTTGACAACAATCTCTTCTCCGTAGCCCAATTCCAGCTTCAAGAAACCTTCTACCAGATCTTCCAGGGTGGCTCGAGACATGTCAACAAGGACTCGGGTCTGTGCTACGCTGCACACTGGACAATCAGGATTTGGATCGCGAGGTCGACTCGAAGCTAAGAGCCGCTCAGCTGCGAATGGTGACAGGAATACCTAATATAAAGTTAGAACGGCAACACTTGGGGACTGGAAATTGCGTACTTCTTTAGTACTTGTGAACTCCCCTCGAAGAACTTTGAAAGACTGGAGAACACAGAGGCCGGCCACAATGGCATTGGTTGTTGCAATCGCTGGGATTATATTTCCGGCCATTTGTTTAATGTCGAATCTGGACTTGGTCTCGATTCCGAAAACAACAGATCGTAGGTTTGCACTCGCAGTCACGAAATCCAACGTATCCTCGTCGTCCTTGTCAAATGTGATCGTAGGTTCTGCCGCGTCTCCTTTCGAAGATGATTTCATCTCAGCCATTCTCTTGCTCAGTCGTTCCAGACTACAATTGTCAGCAAGACCTAAGGACTTGACCAAGGCGTATACCTGTCCCTGAAAACCAAGATATTCTCATTAATATTCCATACTCTCTGTCCATCCCTCAGCGTCTTCTCAACGGCTTCTCTGCTTGCCGGCTGTGCTGTCGACTTAAACTCAAGAGGCTCTGGAGGGCGGCGGGTCTTCCACATCTCTTCCATTGACCGTAGCCGAACGACATCATCCTTGAAAACCTTGTCGAAAAGCAATTGCGGGAAAGATTCGGTGCCCATACTCTCTCGAATTTGCTTCAGTGCTTGTGCCTCTTGGCGTAACTTTTCAATTTCCTTGGCTGTAAAAATGTCAGCTCGACGCTTGTAAATGCCTCGAATTGGCACGAAGCTCGCATACCATTTTCACTATCCTCCGAGTGATCCATCTCGGGCGATTCATCCTCGCTGGCTCCAAATATCTCACTTTAATCCTCAGTATTGGTTTCGTCTCAGCGGTAGAGTAAAACCTACCTCAGCAGATAGCTTTTCGCCCAAACTATGCAATGGATAGGTTGGCTTGGTGTGCTCCTGATAGTACAGACTGGGAAACTCTTTGGCGTCTCCTTCGGCGTGCAATCATAGCAAGCAGTGACACCCTTCTTAATGACTTGCACCTGCCCATTGAATCCGGTGGTGCCACTCTCGATCAGCGGAACATCCGCAGCCAAACACATCTTGTTCACATGTCGTCGGGCCTCCAGGTTATCCAGAGCGTTAAAAACCATGGTAAAGCCTTTGAACCAGTCCACATTGAAATGGGGGTCCTTGATGTTGGCATGGTGAGCCTCGAGCTTCACATTCGGATTGAATTTATGCGCCGCCTCCTTGGCCACCTATATGACATTGTCAGTGTTGACTGCGACCCTGTGTGCTTGAAAACCCCACCAAAGCCTTCGACTTTTTGATATGCTCGTGTCGGAAGAGGAACTGTCGGTTCAGGTTGCTCAGGTCGATCGTGTCAAGATCTACAATGTGAACTTCTCCGAAGCCGGCTAGCACGAGATTCTTCAGTAGTTCACATCCAATTCCTCCGGCGCCGACCATCAGAACTCGTGCCTAGTAAATGGGATTAGCTTTGAATTCTGAATTCACTAACCGCAACATTCGAGCGCTTAGATACCATTCCAAGGAGCTCAGAAGCCTTTGGAAGAGACTGTAGAAACTCCAGAGCAACGCACTAGCTTCATCCCTGGTATTTTCCAGTACTCCAAGGCGAGGCGTGCTTGGGAAGGTTGTTTAAGGATTGAGTTGGGGCGCAATTTTCTTACCTCTTTCACCTTGGGATTGAGATTCACGCCCAGCGATTGAGCGTTAAATGCGTCGCGTTTCTTGACTGAAGCCATCGTATGTAAGAAGGGGCGGCGCGCCAAATCCATCAGCCTCAAAATCGCAGGTAGGGAACCAGACGCTGTTTGCAAGTTGATGAACTGTTTGCGCCGATGTCAACGAGGCAAGGCGAAAGCGTTCCTGACAAGGCTAAAAATCACCGGGGAAGACGCGATCTAAGCGAAAGCCTCCTTATCGGGAGAAGATCAGACTCTTGGAACTGCACAGACCGCTTTGTACGAGCTGGTTCTTTGCTGCACAACTCACCTCTCATGATTTGACTCAATGTTTGGCATCTTGCTGCCTCTGTCGGGACTCCCTATTGACCATGAATCAGACCTGAAAACTCCAGCGACTTCGTGAGCCAATCTGGCCCCCAACTAACCCCTGAAAACCTCATCGAGACAGATGGTTCACGACCACTTAGACCTGGACACTCCATTTACAGCTTCCCATCATGTCTGACGACGAGGCGGACCCAGAACTTTTGGCCTTTTTACGCGAACACTTTCAGAAAGCTTCTCTAAAACCTAAGGTCCCGGAGACTCAGGTCCTTGAAGGGGCCGAATATGTCTACGATAACTCCATCGATGTTGCCCTGGACTATCAGTCCACCAAAGCAGCAGCAGCCATGATCTATGAACAGATGCAGAAGAAAGAGTATTCGACAAAAACATGGGCGTCACATGAGCTTCATCCGAAAGCCAGGGACGAAAGTACTGTGGCTTTCATTTTTACTATGGATATCTTGAACTTTTCGTTTTGGTCAGAGAAGAATGACGATGACAGATTTGCAGTCGAGTATAAGGGAAAGAGGTGGACGGGTTACTGGAGTTTGGTTGCTTCTTTACAGAGAGCGCTTGATGAGGGTTAGTTCACGGAAACCCGCTGGTTTCGGGAACAAATGCTTATCCAGGTGTTTGATTCCAGATATTCCAATTACATCTTCAGATTTCTGGCAAAATGAAGATGAGTGTACAGAAGAGGTTCTCAGGCATGTCTTCCGGAGCTCGACTGAGGAAGAGATTCCACTTTTTAATGAGAGGATGGCTTGCTTGAGAGAAGCAGGCAAGATTTTGTACGAGGTGTGGCCAACCTCGTTTGCATTTCTCGGTTCACAACTGATGAATGGGTGCAGAAGTACCAATGCAGCTTCACGAACTGCATAGCGGAAGCCAACCATTCTGCTGCGGCTCTAGTCAACATTCTGGCCGATAATTTCCCCTGCTTCAATGATGTAGTAAGTTTCGAAAACCGGAAAAGTGTCCGATTTCTCAAAAGGGCACAAATTTGTGTAGCAGATGTATGGGCTGCCTTTGATGGCGATGGACTTGGCCAATTCGATGACATTGAGAAGATCACCATGTTTGCCGACTATCGTGTTCCTCAGATACTGAATACTTTGGGGTGCCTGTCGTATAGCCCGCTACTTGACAACACCATTCGGCACAAGAAACTGATTGAAAGTGGCTGCAGTTGGGAGATTCAGTTGAGAGGTCAGTCCGACCTCAGTAACACTTGAGTACTTTTGCTCATGTGGTTCTTCTAGGCTGTGCAATATGGTGTGTCGAGTTACTCCGACGAGAGATCCTCAGGAGTCATCCAGATGCGAAGATCAACGCTATCCTAATCGATTTCTTCTTGTATGATAGCATGAAGGAACGGGAAGTTGAGGGGAAGGAAGAGATACCTCATCATAGGACCCGTAGCATCTGGTACTGAACGAGGACTGAATATCAACAAATCGCTTAGATTAACCGGCTGTAGGCATAAGCTTCAACTACTCATGCAGTGACTCAATCTCTAAGCATAAATGTGCTAAATGAAGGCGGGAAATGTGGATCGCCTTGAACGGGAGAAAATTGAATGATGTAAAGCCAAAAAGAACGAGCCGACGAGACCGTAACTGAGGAGTTTTTATTTTGCCATCCTGCTCTGTCATTGGGTTGTTTGACGTGGACCGTGCAGCTCCATTCTATGCTAATACCTTCTTCCAACTCCAAACCTCCCAACGCCTGGCGATGCACCTCAAATCCCTAAATACACCCGGATTTCTAACATTCGAAAGATGCCTCGACTTCTATATACATAACAACACCCTACCTGATGATCGTAAATTACAGAGCAGCAGCTCGGAGTTCCACTTTGTTGACTGGATGGATAGGAACCAAAAGGAAGGGTTGTTTTGGCTTGACTTTGTCCTCCGCTATTAAGATTTTCTTGCTTGTTGCTGGCAAAAGATTGTCAGGAGGAGATTCGACTCTCCTGCTTTGCGCCCGACTTTGCATGCGTGCAAAACTCAAGACAAGTTCCAATCGTTCTGACTTGCCAGGGTCCACTAATCTGATCGACTTCAAATATTGGTTCTTCTGTTCGGAGGACAGTGTTGCCAAAGCAAGCAGTAGCAATTCGCCTTGTATCGCGTCGGTCTTCCTTGCATGGATATCCAACGCCCTTTCTAGAGATCGGAGTCTGATCCATCGTCCCTCAACAATTTGTTTTCGCTGTTTCCTGGAGGGATAGGAACCATCCGCTCTTTTCAACAAAGCGGTGGCTGTCCTAATTCGATCAAGGTCCGATAGTTGAAGATCAGTGTTGCGAAACACATTTTCTATGGACGAGATGCGTATGGCCAACCGTTCCACAGTTTCTGTCAAAGACTCGATCCTCATGTGACGAAGCATCTGCTCCAGCAAATCTCCTGGTACACCCAGGGGTAGATACTGCCGCGAGCCAAGGAACGGATCCATTCCACATAGATTTACGAGTCTGTACAGATGTGAGCGGATGGTTTTCGTGTAGAAGGAGGCGGAAACATCGCAATCGACAATCCAGCACAAGATGGCTCGCAGCAGAGAGATGCCAGCCAACCGATCGACCTCAGCGAGACATTTCTTGATAACATTGCAGAGCGTCTCCGATGTGACCTCATATCCCTCCCGGAATGCAGCACGCACATAACGTATTGCACATCTGACACCCTTCATCTCCAAAGAGCCACAAATAAGAGAGTCGAATATGTCGGCTCCTCGATGCATTTTCTGGTATATGAAAGCCCCTCGGTGTATGACTTTGTTAGTCAAGGCCCATTCCTTTGCGCTTTTATTCCATATCGATGATGTATGGCATCTCCTGATGCGCATGCTCTTGTCATGACCCCCCATGCGCTTTACAATGGTATTGAAACCTTCAGGATCCTGCTTGACGCGATAATGGTCCAGAATGAGGCGACCAGTCGTCGAGTTCAGTTTAAATCTACTTTCATAGAAGAAAGAGTCGACCACAATTTGGGTCAGGTGGGGTTGGCGTAGTCGATTGAACTCTCGCAACAAGGTGTTGTACGTAGATATAGTCGGGGGCGCCGTTGAAATGAGCAAATTGTAACAAATTTTGGCCAGCATGAGATCTACACTGAACTTGCTTGGAGTAGTTCCGTGGCAAAGCACGGTCAATGATCGATGGAGTGCAGAACGCTGCTCCTCAACAGATTCCCTATCGGCCCAGGAATAGGATGGCAACTGTATAAATCCAGTCCTCAGTGCCTCTATCCGTTCTGCTATGTCGTTCATCTGTTCCCGGATGTCGTTTGCTTCCAATACCGCTGAACTCTCAACTGAAAACATGCTGGTCTGGAGCAATAGCCGATCAACAAGCTTCGCAATCATCTCTTCCATTTTCCTCATATGCAATTCCTTCCTTGGTTCTCTAGGAAACAACTCGGGATCTTGATGTTCGCCAACCATATCATCGATAGGATCGCTATCGGATGATCTTAAGTCAACAGTCTTCTGCTTCTCAATGAATGCTGACAATACAGGAATCTCTTTGAGTTGGGAATCCAGTATTCTCAATTTATTTTCCAAAGGCGTCTCCTGGATCCGAGGCGGTGCCGTCCAAACGTCTGGAAGCCCCCATGCTGGTTTGAGTAGAACAGTAGCTTGCGAGTTTTCACCATAATTTAACATTGGTCCTTCGGAATTTGACATCGGCTGCGAATATGTTCCTTCGACATCTTCTAACTGGTTTCCCGGCATCTCGGCTTTGGCCTCTGCAATTACTCGATCCCATTCCTTTCTTCTATCCTCTTTAACCTTAGCATCTGCGAAGGCGGCAGTCGCCAGTATTGTCGAGTAGCATGCCGTGAATATATCCGATATCTTCAACCGACGTCTGCCAGCTGCAGTCGTGGTCCGCCGAGCTATTGCAGCGTGAAGACATGACCCGCAACGACAAGCGGCTCTGGCCTGCGCGCGAGACCAGAGAACTTGCATTATCGTAGCATCGTTGTACTTGAATGTGCGATGAGATTCCAATTGGCTTAGTCCGGAGATTACTGGGGTGTTTTCGAGCTTGGTGGTTGAGTTGTTGATGATGGTTGTTACTTCGAGATGGAAGATCAGACGATTCTCATAGTTAGCCGCCGCTTTAAGCTTAGCTCTTCACCTCCAACCCCGCCAACACAACATCCCCGTATCAACAGCTTCGACACCTCCATAATGTTGACTCTTACTCTCACTGCTGATTTGACCGGGTTAGTGATGTGTGTGAGATGGTTAACACGAAGCTAACAGGTGAAGGGTAACTGATCTCAGGCCCGATGACACTCCCGAGAACAACTTCTGGTACACTTTCAAAGTCCAGTGCGGTTCCTGTCGAGAAATTCATCCAAACTATGTCAATGTTAGCCGTTTTGTACGTGACCTGATTCTTTCTGAAATTGAGAGAAGTTTGAAGCTAATCGTTTATCCAGGAGGCAAACGAAATGAGCGGCAGTCGAGGAGAAGCCAATTTTGTATGGAAGTGCAAATCTTGCAAGGTAGAATGACCACTAGAGCCTTGACAAATGAGTAATACATACTAACTGTCCATGAGAGAGAGTCTTCTGCAACCATTAAGGCCCCTCCGACCCCATATCAGCAAGCGTCTCCGCCAACTCGGCAGAAGATCCTTGAGTTTGATTGTCGAGGGATGGAGTTTACCGAATTCAAGCCCGAAGTAAGATCTTGAACGTCTGTCATTCTTGAATCAACTGACAGATTCCAGGGAGATTGGCTTGCGACTGGTATAGAGTCAGGCAGTAAATTTGTAGCTATTGATCTGACCGAGGGAGAATGGTTTGATTACGATGAGAAAGCGGGAGAAGAGGTCAGTATCAAGGACTTAAAATGGGAAATTAGGCGCAACTGATGCTCAGAAAATCGCATTCTTTTTAATGAATAGTATTATACATGTCTTTGTTTGGAAAGTCCCGCAGTTGCCCTTCCATTGAAAGTCGAGTGTCTTCTATAGCAAGTATTCAAAGGTGAAAGATAATTCATGAAGTTTCCCACAGAGCCATTATTGTACCTGATGTCTGTTCAAAAGCGCTACTCGCAAGTTCCTTTCAAAATTCTTTCAAGTTGACGTGAAATTTATTCAGCCTTGCTCCTCCAGCCTTGTAGTTGGCTAAGCGTGCCACTGTAGCCGAATTAAATCTCCACCTGCAAAGAGCTCTCAGAATCCATCCTCCTCTGACGAGCGCCTTCACACGGAAACAACCGCTATCATGAGTGCTGTAAGATACCCTCTCGGTACGGAATAGGAGAAAAATAGAAACACTGACGCGCTTTAGTTCATGCCCATCAACCCGCGGCCCATGCTGCAAAATCTGTATGTCCCTCAACTTCCCCCACATACGTTTTGACGGCAGTCATAGACCTCAGCGCGGAATCTTGCTTACATAGTACTATCATAGAGTCAACGAGGAGGTCATTATCCGTCTCAAATGGGGTCAAACAGAGTACAAGGGTCGTCTCGTGAGCATCGATAGCTACATGAACATTCAGTTGTCGGGCGCAGAGGAATGGATTGATCAACAAATGACGAGTGTTCTCGGCCAGGTGCTGATACGGTTCGTTCTGCAATACGAGACCCTCTAGATGATGGTGTTCATCTAGAGCTAAACGTCGAAGTAAGGAACAGATGCTAATTATCATACAGATGCAACAACGTCTTATGGATTCAAGGTGCAAATCAGAATAATGGCAACACGGATACGAAAATGGATGGATGATGCTGAAGGTAGCAGCGCTGTGACACGACAAAGCAAGGAATTGGGGCGCGGACATGTGGTGGGTTTGCAGATCAGACTGGGAGCAAAATGAATGCGCGTTCAGGATTCCCCAAAAGTTTACAGGTATAACACTGGGAAAGGCGTTCTAGAAGCAAGCTTCGAATTGCAAAGGCATCAGAGCAATGGTTGTCGATACCAGGGTTAGCTATTCGCCGCCTGAATTCAAGCAAATCACCAGCATTGACAACCTAGAAATGGTCCAAGTTATCTAGTATTAGAGCGACACACTTCACATAAGACAGCCCACTTTTCTACTGCTTCCCATCTCACTCATGCCAAGTCTCATCCTCTTTTCTGGCCCGACCATGACAAACGCTTCTACGAGCCATTCATACCAGACCTTCCTATCATCTGTTTGTCTCCAAATACTGACTTCCAGCTCTGCATCATCAGGAAAATAGAGAGGAGTCTTGGAATCCAATCAGCATCAGTGAGGACAGAATTTTGGGGGCAAAGCATACCTGCAAAGGAAAGAAGATCGGAAACCAAGAAATCATATCCTTGCTCTTCGCATCGATAGTGTCGGGCCTTGTGCTCAACTCGACCTTTCCTGCTTCACCTCCATCATAAAGGACTGCCTCAAAGTAGCCGGCAAGCCCATTCACAACCCCTCTATCCTTACATACAAATTTCAACCTGGCCGAACGAGTATTATGTTCATTTGCTCCATCGCCACCAGACATGCTACCGCCACCTCCACCGCTAACACCACCTCCTCTTCTAGCTTCTGCAATGGCAAGCGTTGAGGCCGGAAGTGGATGAATAAACTCCCAGGCCTGTTGAATCCGTGGATGATCAGGAACCGAGGTTGCTAGATAATCGATAGCATGTAGCATCACAACGTAAGGTGTTTCAGTGGCTGTATCGTCGGTAATAGCACGGTGCGAAATGTCTGCATGGAGTCTTGGTGCAAGTATTGGGGTCAAGTGTGCGGTGTAAGAACTTGGTATTGATATGCCAAATTGAGGAGCAAGCACATGTTGCACACCATCCAAGCATTCTGGCGATAGCTCATTATCTGCAAAAGACCCAAGGAGCTCCGAGACTAGTATATCGACTTTTCCAAAAGGTGATGCGGGAGCAGGAGTGGTGGTAGTATTTGCTTGGCCAATGGGTCCAGCAGCACTTCGAAGTGGTCCCTTCCAGGCTCGCATGTCACTCTTCACCACGTTAACGACCCCACCCCAGTCCTCTTCGTTGTGTCTCTGAAGCAATACGTAAGCATTAGGGTTCTTCTCAACTGCCCAAACTTCGACAGCAACTCCTGTCATTTCACTTGCTCTGAGAGCTCGAGTTACTAAGGGGCCACGACCAGAGCCCGCAACAGCAATCACAACTGCGCCGCTAGGACTTGAAGTTGGCTTCCGTTGCTCAGACCAGTCAGATAGTGCCTGGGCAATGGCGCGCTCATACCAATCATATTTGACAGGGTCTTTCTCGAAGACCTCATAAGTGACGGACTCTAAATTATCTGTCAGAGGTTGGAGGGGTGCTTGAAGATAGTCCTGGTAGCCAGAACCGAATTTTTCGATGGCTGTCCTGAGTGGCTGGTTCCTTTGAAGGTATCGCATGTAAATGAGATGAGCTGTTGGATCCTTGTGCTTTGGTCTGGGCTTCTGAGATGCTTTTGTCAAGAGGTCCGCAGCTTCGGTCAGAATAGGAGACACTGATCTCGATGCATCAGCAACAGCGGTTGGTGAAGGAAACCCATCGGCTGTCGAGGTTTGGTGCAGAGGATCATCTAATCCAGGGATGGGCCCAACGTCACACAACAACAGCCACGGAGCCTGCTTCAATCGCATGTAGCGCGTTATCAGACTTTGGTGGCTCTTGCTAAGAACAGGGTGGCCTCCCTTGTTCTTCAAGAATGTTGAGGGTGTAAATGAGAGCAATCGTAAAGGCTCAGCGAACCAGCGCGATTGCAAAGATTCAACAGGAAGCTGGCGAGGAAGGCTAAGAGCTACACAAGGCTAGTTAACTGATACTGTTCGAACAAAGATTCTCTGTTACAAAGCGGGTATAGTACCTTCAGAGGTGTAGGAAAAGCTCCGAAGGGTCTCAGCTCTCGCATTTAGAATCATTCACGACCCCCAGGCCCTGCAAGTACGGGAAATGGATTGTATTGGCTTCTTACCTACTGAGAGTCTTGCATTGTATTTACATACACTCCTGATCAAATTCCAGGCATCCCACGTCTCAAACAAATCAACCTCCTTATTCGCCTTCCCTTTCGCTCCTGAATTGTGATTCTTTGCAAATAGTCGAAGGTCGCCTGTCATGTCCTTGACTTCATCGTTTCCGTACATAGGAATATGAATTGCCATTTGAATATAACTGCCAATTGTGAGCGCTTCCTGAATGGCACGAGCATATTGCATGAGGCCATCATTATCTGTTGATCCGCTGCTATATGATCTCGGCCCTGGGATGACAATGTTGCCAACTCCGCAGAATGAAGCGTAGGCTATCTCGATGTTCAAAACCTGGCGAGATATGTTGGAGATCAAAGGATCATGGGAGCATAGGTCTATCCAGGGACTGGAGTATGCGATCAATTGAGAGACGGTTTCTCCTGGAGTAAGAGGAGTGTCAACGGGAGTAAGTGGTGGTATTATGGGAGCAGGAGTGCTTTTCGTAGCTGCATTATTCGAGGATTCGAAATTGGAAAGTTCGGAGAGATATGAGGATATTAAAGTCAAGACTCGTGAATGGAAATGTGGGCTCGTAATAGGGCTGGTGAGCATGTCGTACTGAAACCATTAGCAGCTAATCTTGAGTCTTGAGTGGGCACCTACTCCAACATCTTGAGCCTGCCGCAGAACAATGTCTGTGACAGGTAATGGTCGTTTCGACTCGTGGTGACCGACATAGAAGGTGGGCGTAAAGTCGTCTATGGGAGAAGTAGGGTCGACGCCAGGCTGCTGTGGGGAAGACATTGTTCAATGGGACGAATCCAGATGGTGTTTACGTGAAAAGAACACGAAAAGAAAGAAAGGGAAGCGCGTAAGGACCGTCCGGTCAACTGGAGAAGAAGTGTAGAAAAATAAGGGTCATAATGCTGTGCTGTCGAAAGTGAGTAAACAGTACAGGTTTTGCTCTGACGGGTAAGTACTGTAAAATTTCCAACCAGTCCCTTGTTTGCAACACGTGACAGCGTATCCCCACCATGTCATCATAGGCACACTGTGAACCAAAACCACCTCGAATCCCATCGAAATACCAACTTGCCAAGCGGTCAATATGTTATGCTTTCATAAAGAATTCTTCTGTTCATTGGGATGAAACATCCATATTGATGTTCACCGCTAAAGAGCTCGATATGTTGATCCACCAGCTTTTTTTGCATGCTTCGCCAGTGGTTGCAATCAATTTGATCATCTTTACTGTATGGTCCCAGAAACATTACATCATCTCTAGGCGAGAGCCACTTTCCAACTCAAATAAAGCATTTGACTTTGGCTGCACATTCCTTCCTGCAAAGCGACACATGAGACGGCATTCGAACCTTTCAAACGGGGGAAGCCTCAGCTTTACCGTTCTCGTAAACCCCATTATAGTTGTCTCTCCTTGCAATGTTGCTCGTAATTCCCTCTTCTAGAGTCCCTGTCTTCGTCAAATGGCGCGTCAGGCCCTCCTCGCCATCTTCATGAACGTTGTGGCCCTTAGCAATTATTGCGAAGCTGTCTTTAAGAAGAACTTCGTAGACTAACGTTGCAAAGAGGGTCGCCGGGACGTTGACGAAGATTGCGATGGGCGCATATCGATTGAAAGCATCTCCACCGAAGAAGATAGCCGCCACGATCCTTGTGCCAAGATCACGAGCCAAGTTTGTTGAAATTGTGACATTGGCAAAGCCCCAGATCATATTGGCATAAGCCTACGCATTGGCATGTCAGTATGTTACACTTCCTACCAAAGTCAAGGTAGTTAAATATTATCACTTACAAGACCAATGACAAATGGCGCTGAAGCAGGGGCTATGAACGGGTTCGCTGGGTCGAGAACAGCCCATATTACCAGACTGCAGTTATCAGTTATCTTTTTGCAATCGATGGCAATGAGAAATCACACTAACCCGATGAAACTATCAACGAACTGGACACTTCAATTAGTCAAGGTGGACAGGATCTGAGGGTTGTTGTCCACCTACAAATTCAATGAAAAATAGGTAGCCATAGTTTGTTTCGGTCGGACCAGGAAAGCTGCAAAGAACACTACCAGGCCCGCCGAGCGAATTTGGTGAGACTCCCTTTGCTCGAAGCCCGGATGCAAGCAGCATAAGCTGTGGATGATATTGGCCCACAAGGATAAGGCCTGCCATAAAGCTGCCGAAGATCTGTGCAAAGATGTAATATGGCACTTTTTTCCAAGGGAAACTATTTTGCTCAGTCAGACTGTCCAGGATCCAATTCAACTCTCACATACCCTTGCCAAGTCGCAAAGCAAAGTGTTATTGCAGGATTGAAGTGCCCTCCTGATGTTGGACCGCAGACAATGATTGCAAAAGCAATACCTGCAAATCATTAGCAAGTTCAAGCCGTTATCTATGTACAGCACTTTAGAGAAAAGGACTTTATGTGTACCTCCACTTGCGATAGGTGGAGGCACACAACAATAAAATTGAGAGCGAATATACCAATTGCATATGCCCATCCGATTTGGAATAAGGATCCGAATATTGGTTCCGTTCCGTTTAGGAAAAATGAGGCCTGAGAAGCTATTCCAGGATAAACATAGAAGAAGACTCCCAAGGCTTCCGCTGCCATTTCCCGAAACCTGCATATCGAACATTCAGAATCAGCCTTAATCAGAAAACTAGAAGAGGGCAATGAAGCCCCAAGAAGTTTATATGCTCAGAAGAGAGCAATCATTCCGTGATACTTTTCATGAAGGACTTGAAACTTCAGGATCACCTACCAACGAGGCCGAGAATGTTCGAAATCCAACCTTCGCTGAGTCACTGGCTTCGGAGCAACCACGTTCCTCTGCACATGTTTTTGAATAGCATCCGTCACTCCTATTTCCATATCATTGGTGTGCAGCCGCCTAGCTTCATATCCAGTCGTGTGGCCGCCTCCTTCGACGTGGGCGGAAGACATTGTACCTGGTAGTAATCAACGGCTAGTTGGGATTGGTAGATTACTGAAAGGGGCATAGATTTTTGAATGCCGGATGAAGCTGGGAAAGAATGATTACTGATGCGGGGTGTGGAGGTTACTTATAATGGGGTTGCGGATCCCCGGGGTAGTGCTTCGTATCTACGAGCCAAACCTGGGGAATCCATAAATGGCCCGAATGGTGGATTGAGTAGCATTATTGTTTTCTAGTCTGAGCAAGGATTGGGGTATGCAAGCTGCAGAACAGGGAAGCGGGCGAGAACGTAGATGAGGTCACACTTTGTGGATGTCTCCTTCCATGAAGTATATATACCTGCGTATGAAGCTGCTACTGAAGCAATCGGAGACCAAAGTAGCAGACGGTCGAAAATCGAACGCCATAGTACGTTCAGCTTCTCTCGAAGTTCCAAGATTCATAATTTAAACACGCAAAAGAGCTTAACTTCGTCTCTATTTTTGGCGTTCAACTAAGTCTTGCGTGGTACCAAGCTACTGTGCCAAAACTCTCTCGTCAAACCTCGTGGCAATAGCCTCCAACAGGGCTATCCAATAAGTAACCCATCTGTGGGCCCGATCCAATGCTTGCGGCGGTGATGAACCTGGGTTCATCCAATCGCAAATTCTCTAATTGAAATTCTGGCACCGCTTCCACCCATTACTTCATGATGCGGTTCATGATGCGGTTCATCATTACCTCTTTGGGACCTCGGGACGTCCTGACAGGCCACGGCATGTGCGGGGGGCTTTGGTCCCCCGCGCCACCAAAAAGCGCCCAACGAATGACAAGTTGGGGTGAGAGCCGTGCCGAGGCTGGATGACGGCGTTTTCGGTGTTAAGAAGTTTCATCCCCCTCGACCACCTTCTTAAACGGGATCAATTGAGAATTTGACAACTTTAACACCTCAAAGCTACTTGAAGGTACGGATGACATTCTGTTAGCTCGGAAGATATGTATTACAAGACTACCACCGTTGCAGAACTGTTGAGTCCAAATCTATTTAGATATCTTGAGTTTCGATGTTGTAGGAAGAGGTGTTCTGTTTATTGGAAGAACCACGTTTTAACAACTGACGATTCTGCCGAGCTTTGCTGCAAGTCATCGACTCATCATTAAGCTTTATCTCCCCGGAGAATGCGGCAATATCAGTATCCACTATCGCCATTCGCGGAACGGGGCTTTGACTGCAATGGACGTAGTGGAGAGAAAGGGATTGGGGGGGGGAAGGGTAAGTGTCGCGGAGAATCCGGGGCAGAACCGGTTGCTCGGCTCGGCTTCTGCTCAATTCCAAATTGAAAGATTTGAAATATGTAAAATGAAGAGCGAAAAGAAAAGTGTGGGTAAGAACGGATCCATCAATGGTCCCTGGACATGCCATGTGAAAGGCACGGCGCCAAGTCAAGCTCAGTAAAATGAAAATGAAAATCTACTATTACAACCAAATAACCTCCTTTCCCTCGTAAACTTTTCCGAAACCAATAGACTCCTGAAGCCTTTCGATGTAATTGTCTCCCATGTGGGCCGGTGGGGTTTCATAATCCCTCAGAGAGCGCTATGTTGTCGTGCTTGCCACTCTGAACTCCTTAAACCTGTCCAATATCAGGATTATGAACGACTATTCAGAATGAGCAGCAGTGGGTCCTGTCGTAAAGTCAATGTCTTTTTTGTAAAAAGGTCCAGCTAGCACCCTTCCCACTCGACACTGAAGCTTGCTTGCCTCTGAATGAGGAAATTGAGAGGAATTGCTTACCAGGCTCCGTCTCCTTTGCTCTCACTCTCGCACTTTCACTCTGCTCCAGGTCTGCACCAGTTCCAGCAACCTCGCCACGCATAAGCCTCTCGGTTGTGACGAGTTCTTCTGGGGGAGGGGCGATCCATTTGGTGCTCTCCCTTGGATTGACATGCAGAATATACATGGTGTCAATCTCCTCCAAGGTGC
The DNA here is from genome assembly GCA_002865625.1 of Hyaloscypha hepaticicola. Taxonomy (NCBI): domain Eukaryota; kingdom Fungi; phylum Ascomycota; class Leotiomycetes; order Helotiales; family Hyaloscyphaceae; genus Hyaloscypha; species Hyaloscypha hepaticicola. The sequence continues at coordinate 723,182 of KZ613465.1, read as the reverse complement.
GGCCCTGGCCTTCTATAACGAAGAAATAAACTACAGCTGCCGAGACGAATAGGCAAGCAGCGAAGACGTAGCCGTATCGGAAGTCTATATCCCCGACAATGAAAGGTGTGAAGAAGGCAATAAGGAAATTCCAGCCCCAATTGGAAGCAGTCGATAGTGCCATTGCGTTTGAGCGGTAACGGGAAGGGTAGAGTCTGGAAAATAGGAAAGTCAGCAAGCTGTCGCTACAATAATTTGAGAGACTGGGGGATTGTTTTGGTTAGATAAAAGGTCGAATAATTTGGCCACTTACTCTGCACAAATAGTCCATATAATTGGACCCCAAGTGGAAGCGAATCCCAGAATAAACAAACAGGCGAAAACGATCATGGCCTTACCAGAATGTGGTGTATTCTGCGGGTTTGTACGGTCGAGCGAGAAGTGACCAACGGAAGCAAAGACCATGAAGCAAACGAACATCCAACCAGCACCAAAAATGAGTGACTTTCGACGACCAAAATGTTCGACAACGTAAAGGCCTAGGAAAGTCGTTCCAAAGTTGACACCTCCTAAGATCATCTGTGTGACATAGGAGTTATTGATCCCAGTACTCTTGAAAATGACTGTCCCGTAGTAGAAAAAGTAGTTCTACCGCAATTAGTATATTGTACACGAGAGCTGAGGGGCATTCGGGAGCCGTTTCGGGAGCTTGCATTGTTGCAAATTCTCTGAAAGCTCACCTGACAGGACTCTGCCCCCAAAACAAGAACACGAGTTCAAAATGGAATTAAAAACGTACCGCACCAGTTAATTGCTGCAAACTCTGCAAAGACATACCCAGGGCAATCCGATAGAGCATACGGGGTCCGGTGAATATCTTCCACCATGGTTCGCCGCCGTGCAGAAGTTCTTCTTCGTGCTTCTCTTTGATCTCAGCGAGCTCTTCTGCAACAACTCGATGGTTATCAGAAACTCCGTAAAGCTTTACCATTGTACGCTTGGCTTGTTCCTCTCGTCCATGTCGATAATCATATCGAGGAGATTCGGGGAAGAAGACAATTCCAACTCCGAGTATCAAAACCCAGATGAAACTGACTCCCATGGGAATTCTCCAGCTGCCAGTATTTGTTCGTTTCTCTGTTCCAAAATTTATACAGTTTGCGACCAATATGCCAAGAGTAATGAACAATTGATATGTGCTATTATGCATTAAAGGACGTCCAGGTTAAAGTTATGCTAAGCACTTACCTGATCAAAGCGCCTCGAATTTGGCGCGGCGCGCTTTCGCTCTGGTACATAGGAACCTGATAAACTCGAAATTAGCAATTTGAAAAGAAGACGAAGGAGGGCGTCGACATATTTTGATGTAGAGATTTGAGCTAGGAGAACTTTACCAATAAGGAAAGCGCACCAACGCCGAGACCTGCAATCCATCTTCCAACCACAACTGCGAAGTATTAGGCTCTGAGAAGAAAGGGCTTAAACGGTGTGTTTACTTTGATACCACTTATGATCAGCTGAAGTCATCTGCACGATCAAGCCGATGTGAAGCATCATACACCACGCGCAGATGCTCCATTTTCGCCCGATCCTGTCAGCCACTGGTCCTCCGAGAAGAGCACCCATCAGCGTACCGACAGATAGCTAATATTGTCAACCTTTTTCCTCGGAGACTGGAAGGTAATTCTTACCAAAGCAACAATAAGACCCGAGCGGACGTTGCTGAAGTGATAACCTTGGCCATCAGCATCTTTCTGTCCAAAACGGCTCTGAAATTCTGCCATTCCCTATATAAGAGGAGTATATCAGTGACTACCGGATAATTATATTCCTCAGTAAGAGATGTTCTCTTTCGAATGCTTACCAGGAACCCAGATATTTGTCCAGTATCGTAGCCGAAAATGAAGCCTCCCATGGAAACCTTGGAAAAGGGAAAAGTCAGCAACAACGCATTTCAGGGAACATTGAGCATGGCTCGAGGTAGAGAAAGCGATTGATTATGTCTCATAGTTTGAGGCATTCAGACAGTAAGAAGACTTACAAATACACCCATAATAAAAGAATGAACGGTTAGGCGAGGAACTGGGGAATTGTCGTAAGGGCCAACATATTTCTCTTTCTCTCCATGGGATCCTTCTCCATCAGAAGAGGTCATTGTATTCCAGTTGGGGAAAGGCATTTGAGGTCTGAACTTCGATAATTTGCCCATTGTGATGTCTAGTGTTGCAATGGTAGGAGAGAGCGCGTAGTTGGAAATTTGCACTGGCAAAGGACGCACATCTTACCTTATAAGGTGCTCTTTGTAATGGGACCTTACATTCGGCAATATAGCCTAGCTAAACAATGTGGTAGAGCACGAGGCCAATGTGCTCTCCCAGTTTCATGAATCTCCGGCTTTGACTCGGGATTACATTCACCTCGAGGTCAGCAGATGGAACAAAAGGGAGCGATCTGCAATTTTGTATTCGCCAACTTGATTTTTACGAGTCCCAGCTCTGAATTCCGGTAGATCCGCAAACCAGAAATCCTCAGCGAGCTTCTTTTTGGCCCATCAAGGAAAGTTGCGTCTCATGAGTAATCGCAAAAAGACGAGGAGAGGGTCCCGGCCGATCCGGTCCCGCAATCTGGACGCGGTGTGCTTAGCATGAAAGGTTCAAAATCCAGGTAAAGCCTTTGAGTTGCAAAATAAAGGGTCTCACCTGATGAGACGAGACTTCAACTCAAGGCCGATGAGCCGGAGAAAGGGCCGAAACTATTTCAGGGAAGAGTATTAGGGCAATGAGCTTGCTTGGATGAGATTTAATCATTGTGAGGCAAATTATAGAGGAGTGAATGACTGAAACTCCACATCTCCTAGATTTCTTGAATGATGCTTTGGCGTATAATCGTCTGCTGTACCTACTAATGTTGGACCTCTAAGCGAGACCCCCCTACTTCAAAGACTGACCACGTGATTTGAGCTTGAAAGGGGAACGGTTACGCTGGAGAGCACACTGCCGTGCTTCCATTAACGAGATTCCAGAATCAACAAGCGCGATTGCCGAGACTAGATGTATCGAACAATTCAACTTTTTCTGAGCCAGTTGCACCTTGTTTCATCCCCTCACTCACTTCATTGCGGGAGGGGCCGGAGTATCAAGGATACATCACATTAACATGTACAAAGCTTTCACTGCCTTTTCGGCAGCAGCAATATGCCAGGGCCTCACATCACCGACTGGGTCGACAAGGCCCCTTACCCGTGCCAGGGTTCCAAGTCCTCTATAATAACCAAGGATTTCCCTCAAAAGACCCTCATGAAAGGTTCTTGGGTTTCCAACCACTTCGCTGTACAGAATATTGACCTCCATGATGATAGGGGGATCATCGCTGTTAACACCGCCACGCTTGATAAGATATCCACTTATGAGTGCGGGATTCAGCTCCATGAGTGAGTTTGAGTTGTTTAGCCGATGGGATAGGATTGCGCCCCAGCTCTGATCGGTGGAGTCTATCAGCCTGGCGTCACTATCAGGCTCGGCTGGTCCATCTACGGGTGTAGCAGCACTTGCGTTCTCTCGCGCCGGAGTCGCTGCGTCCCCAGGGGAGACAATTGATGATTGCAGAGCTTGAGGCGTGGACACGGGAGTGGCAACAGAGGTGGTAGTGTTTGCAATTGGTGTTAGAGTAATTGAGGCCGGTAACAGTCGCAGGGATGGATCCGTCTGCACTGCTATCAGCGTCAGACTAACCTGAGCATCGGACTCTGTTGACGCGAGGCCAGTCCAGAAGTCGATTTCGGTAGGGTCCATTACTCCAACTCTCGCAATCATGATACGCCAATGGATCTTCTTGTTCGAAATGTAATCTAGTGTAGTGTCCCATATCTCATGGGCAACATCAGAGAAGGGCATCGAAATCGGCTCATTTTTTCGTCCTAAACAGTAAGACGCCGTCATTTGCTGTGTGCCTCTATTATCGGTCCAGGTCGCGGTGATCCAGCGATCATCAATGCTTTGAGCATAAGCAATGTGAAGGCAGGTATTCTCCTGAAGCAGCGACGCAGAAGGAGTCGAGTTCAACTTAAAGTCGATACTCTTGGGAAGCGGCTGTTCGAGCATAATTGCTGCCGTCGAGGATGAGGAAACGAAGTCGATGCAACGATCATACACCTCCATGGCGAGTCTGAAATATTCCGAAGGTAATGGTATGGCAAGTGACGTGGATGAGGATATGAAGTCCAGTGGAACAAGTTGCAGCACCAACTCATTCGATATGGTGGCTCTTCTCTCAGACAAGGCCTTCCTGTACAGGTTGAACAGGTGCTGAAACGCAGAGCAAATGTGAACAAGAAGCGCACTATTGTCCGTTGGATATACGAAGTATACAACAAAATTTTTCTCTTCCGCTGTGGCAGATGATAGCATTCTGCTCAGCCGCGCGGCAACATCCTTGAGAGCACTTAGATGGTGAAGTTTGCTTTGTTGCGGCGATTCCACGGTAAACGGCATCAGACCATTAGTGAGGTCCTTTGTTACGAGTCTATCGTGACTGCCCAGTCTAGAACACTCGTATATGCTTCTCATTTGATCAAGAAAGCTCTCAGCATTTGCAGCCACTCCTTCAAAGTTTGGGTAAATGCATATAGCACTCACATCCTTCGGGCCTTTGGATGGTCCCAAGCCCAAATTTTCCCAGAATGTGATCGCAGCAGGAAGGACGGAGAGTTTGGTATCTGACCTACGTACTTCTAGCTGCGGAGGTGGTATCGAGAATGGGTTGTTTGATCTTGCAGCATCGACACTGTTTTGGCCACGAGGGTTGACATTAGGCCGCGGAGGCAGCCTAAGTCCCTGGTTCATGGCTGGTATGCCCTGTATTTCCATGTACGACCGCATTGTACAGCTGTTAACCTCTATCAAGCACGACTTTGCGGCTCTGGCAACACTTGACATCAATTCTCGCGTTGTGAATGTCGTACTCGAGGTAAAAGGAGTTTCGCTTCCAGCAGCCTTAGGAAGTCGAAGGGTGCCGGATACTGCCTGATCTGCTAAGATCTGTGCTGTTGCAATTCTTTCGAGATCCGAAAGTGTATTTGACTGGATATCTGGTTCGAGTGACGTGAAATATGTGGTCAACGACCAGTCTGCCGGGTCTGCCTCCAGAAGGGGTATCTGTGAGCCACTAATTGATTGAGGAGTGCTTGTCGAATGCTCCAGGTCCATGGCCAGAGCATCAAATGACGATGTCATGTCATCGCCCTCCTCTTTTTCCCATTTCCGTTTCACGCCCACATTTGGCAAAAGAGAAAGATCATCGGTAGGGTGGCTGGTATCATCTTGTTCAGAAGCTTGACTCGCACAGTCGGAATCCATTAGATAATCCATTGGCTCGCGAGAATTCGTTGGAGCTTCGAGCCCCTTTTCATTCAGAATGCGGGCGATGTTACTAAATTGTTCGCCGTTTTCTTGCATTCGCCGTCGTGAAGTCAGGTATTGGGTCTGTGGAAGCCCGGATTGTTTTGTGACTCGTTTGGGTTTGAACTTGGCACTGAAGTTGAAGTAGCCATGAGCACCATACTTCTCATTCACGGAGAGAAGAGTATCGTCAAATTCTACCCGATGGAAAAGACTCGCACGCCTGGGTTGTCTTTGGCTCTTTTTGGCGGATGGATCTCGTAGGAGATGTTTGAATACCGTCTCTTTATCTAAAGGCGGATCGATGGACGTTCGGACTTGCTTATCAGGGTCGATCATTTCTGAACTTCTAGCTTCCCTAGAATCTGCATTACTTTTGACCACAACTTTTTCTAATGAGTGCGGCGGCAGCTCATCTACATCCCGCTGATCGATTTCGAGGTCCAACATTGTCGTGTCAGGGGGTTCGAAAACTTGTAGGTTTGCAGGATTTGAAATTGCTGTTTCCGCTACTGAGAAAGGCTTCTGAGATATCGGGGGAGATACAGCTGCTGGCGAGTCAACCTTTTGATCAGGCTGCACCGCGTCAGGCTCATCAAAGAAGCTGAAGTCCGCATCCGTAATATCGGAGACAAATATGTCAGCTCCCAAATCTCCATATATATTGGAACTATCGTTTTCGTTGTCGTTAAATTGCATGCCCGAACTATTGCGCTCTTTCTTGTTGGATAAGCTCCACAAGTCGGCGTCTCCCTCATTTGCCCCAGGGTTCAGTGGAATGGCAGGCCCCGGATCATGAGAGGCAAAGGGATGTGGATTCCCAGGTGTCGATACATTGCCGTCAAAAGAGGGCGTGGCCCCGATAGGATGGTGTGGAGCATCTGGCGGCGTGGGATACATAGCACCGGCATTACTTCCTCTCCGCAACGTGGCTGGTGAGTAATTGATGGATTGGAGAGCCCGAGCTTCAACATCAGCTTGTTCTCTTGATAATATTTCGGCTGCCTGACGGTCTTTCTGTCTTCTCGATATAGCGCTTGCTCTTTCATCTTTACCAGTGAACCACTCTTCAGCAAACGAGAGAGAATCGCGGGGACCTAGAGGGTTATTGCTCACAGCTTCCAAGTACCGGAGCCCGGGGCTTGAGGTCTGAAAGCACAAGAGTGCGGGCCAGGGAACAATTGCCGATTCCTCCATGATAGGCAAACTTTGGAGTTCAGCATTGAAGTATGGCGCATGGCTGCCAATGACCTGAACGAAGAGCCAACCACCATCCTCGAGGGCTGATGCATTCAAGCCTTTCGTAGTTAACCACTCAAGATACTTGGATTGCCAAGACTTGATGATAAGGGCGTTTGTGCAGTTAGCTCGCGGGTCCGCAGAGCCGACCTGGTTTTGAGATATTGACAAGTTTGTTGACAAATTCTTGTCATCGGTATAGCTATAAAACCTCGCGGCATTGCCCCCAGGCGCCAGCCACAAAGCGGCACCTTGAACCAACTTGGATGGAAGGCCTGGTGAGCTTGCAGTGTTAAACAACGGTTGTAGGCCAGGTGCCAAGTCCGAGTGGGCTTTGACTACAAGTGTACCCAAAGAAGTCAAACTTATATCTAAAGTCGCGAGCTCAATAGCATTGGTAATGTGTGCATGCTTGTTCGTAGAGTAGCCCTTGAATTTGGGCTTAAGAGGAGTTAAGATTAAAGTCCGCGAGTTCAGAGGGACGAAGCCGTAGTCACGACAGAGAAAGTAGACTATAGACCCCAGAACCGCAGAAATGAAATATTCATGAATGTCTTTCAAGGACGTTGGCGTCTCGGCACCAATTGCGGATCTTGCGCCAGGTGTGGGCGTGGGTGGCTCTTGCATTATCCCCAAGGCCGAATTTGACCTTGAATTGAGAGCTTGTGCATTGCGTAAAGTGCTGTCCAGAGACGAAGATGGCGATGAGCTGCTACTGGGAGTACTCGTATTATTGGAAATCGCTTGCTTGCTTTTCACAAGACTCGCTGGCTCATAAGTGCCTTTGTCCCGTTGCACTAGGCCGGCGCTGAAAGCCTCCACAATACTTGAGCAATCTGCCTCCCTGGCCGGCGTATTGTTCGAGGTGTTGGGGGTGCCCTGAAAGATCCAGATGCCATCCTTGAAAGGGTCGCAAAGAACGAGCTTCCCTTCTAGCCTCCACCCTGCCTCGAGTCTTTGCAGGTGTTTTCTGGCAGTTCCTAATGAAAGATTTTGTGGCTCAAAGTATTCGTATATTATGGAGGAAAAACAATTCTAAGCAAAACGTTCAGCCAAGAATAAGTCGGACTGGTGCCAGAACTCACAGAGGATAAAACATTTGTAAGATATTCACCAGGCTCCATGGTAGACACCTGCCACTAATAACCTGAACTACTACAAAATCCCAAATCATACGCCAGACCAATGCCCGCCTCTGAGCCTGTCTTGTCCCGAGAACAACTTGGAGCCTCGTATGCGCAGCCAGGTTGGTCCAGAAGATGGGGGACGGCAGATCTCCGAACGGCGAAGCGGCTGTAGGAGTCGCAAGGCTCCATCTCAACAAGAGATTGAGTGGAAGCCAGTGCCAAGTTCCTGCCAGTTATGGGAGCTTGGGATAAAGGCGGCTCTTGGGGGTTGGCGCAAATGTGAGGGAGCAAATTGCCGTCTCTAAGGCTGAGGCTGATCTGTATTGTTGGGGGCGCGGGAATGACCTACATCTGGCTCCGGCCACGCTAGGGTGCGCTGGACTGGGTACACCCTTGCAGCTGCTAGCGGGGCACCGAAGAAAAATATTTGGGGAAAAGGACTGAACCCCAGATTCCTCCAGCTTTGGAAAATTTCACCCCACGCCGCAATGAAGCTCACGAATCCCAACGATGTGCCCGTGTACACGATATCCGGCGCATCCACTGCGCGGCCACTGCCAGACTGGCTTGCGCGGAAGCGCAAGCGTAGTTTAAAGAATGATCCCGAATACGCAAATCGAGTCGAGCTGCTCCAGGACTTTGAATTCGAAGAAGCCAGCTCCTGTATCAGGGTGAGCGAAGATGGGGAATGGGTCATGAGCACGGGAACATACAAACCGCAAATCCATACGCACTACCTGCCTCACCTGTCCCTATCCTTTGCGCGACACACAACAACACTCAATCATTCATTTGTCCTTCTCTCATCCGATTACTCAAAGTCGCTCCATTTACAAACCGATCGAAGACTTGAATTCCATACACCTGGAGGCTGCCACTATCAAACGCGTCTCCCAAGATACGGAAGAGATCTGCAGTATAATAGGCACTCTGCCGAGGCTTTGATTCCTGCAGTTGGCGTGAATGCTGACGGAAGTGGGGAAGTGTACCGGTTGAATCTCGAAATTGGCAGATACATGAAGCCATACCAAGTGGACGTCGGAGGTGATGACCTTACCACGGCTGGAGGAGGAGCTTTGCAGGGCGGTATCAACACTGGGAGCGTGAATGTGGCAGCAATTGCAGAAGATAGCCACAATCTCTTGGCCTTTGGAACATCAATAGGGACTGTCGAGTTCTGGGATCCTAGAACCAAGGCGAGAGTTGGACTTTTGCGGGGCAAAGAAGGAGAAATCACTGCACTCGACTTCGATAGATCAGGATTATCACTTGCGACTGGCTCTTCCGAAGGCCTCGTCCAGATTTTTGATCTGCGCCGACCGGTTCCCATGCTGAGAAAGGACCAAGGCTATGGCTACCCGGTCAAAACCTTAATGCATATGACAACGTCTTCTCAGGAAAAGAAGATCCTTTCTGCGGATAAAAGAATCATTAAGCTATGGGATGAAGCAGATGGGAAAGCATGGACTTCAGTTGAGCCAGCTGTCGACATCAATTCGGTAGCGTGGTGCAAAGAAAGCGGCATGATTCTTACAGCAAACGAAGGAAAACAACAGCACGCTTTCTTCATTCCGCAATTGGGGCCAGCACCCAAGTGGTGTTCCTTCCTAGATAATATGGTGGAAGAGATGGCAGAAGAAGCTCCAGCAGAGACCTACGACAACTACAAATTTTTAACTTTACCAGAGCTGAACGCTTTGAATCTCGGCCATCTCGTTGGAACAACGAATTTACTACGTCCATACATGCATGGATACTTCGTCGCGTCGAGACTCTATGAGGAAGCTCGGCTCATTGCCAATCCGTACATCTGGGATGAAGAGAGAACGAAAAGAGTGAGAGAGAAAGTGGAGAAAGAGCGTGCAAGCAGAATCCGAGGAAGTAAGAAGGTCAAGGTTAACCAGAGCCTCGTCGACAAGATGCTCAAGAGACAAGAACGCAGGCAGAAGGTCGATGAAGACATGGGTGTCCTCGGTGATAGTCGATTTGGCAAGCTATTTGAGGATGAAGAGTTTACCGTTGATGAACGAAGCAGAGAATTTCAGGCCCTTAATCCAAGTACAAAAGTAGGCGAACGTGTTGAAGCTAGCCGGGTTGGTGCAGAGAGCGACGGGAGTGAGAGCGACGGAACTGAGGACGATAATGATGAGGTTGTTGGACCATCGAAGCCCAAAGTCAAGCCGGAGATGCGTATCTCATCCTCTTCATACAAAAAGTCGGGACACCAACGGCAAGATAAACCTCTTGGGTCTCGAACACATGTCGGTGGGCGAGTCGACAAGAATAAGGGAGATATTGTTGGCGAAAGACAGGTCACGTTTGCACCGAGAACATGGCGGAAAGAACAACAAAGAGTTGAGCCCGTACGAAAGGGAAGACGGGACGAGGGAAGAAGGAGTGCAAGTGGGAATGTTTTTAGGAGACTATAAGTTCAATTGTCAGACCAGCTCTCGAACCCTCAATAAACCGCAATACCCAAAACGCCCCTACCGCCATGCACAAAAACACTCTAGGCGTTAATTCATATTATCGATGACAGGGAAAGATCAACTCCCAGTTTTCTTCGCGAACTTGGATTTTTTCGGTGGCTCAGCCATCACAAAAGACGTCATTTTCCCCTTTTCAACATCTGCGGTGCTCATGGGTGGCGATCCTGGAATATCCTCTAACCTAGTGCTGGTCCTCCGGGTCGATCGTCGTTGCGAATGGATATCTTTTGGAAAATTTGATCTCCGAGGAGTCAGCGCAGTTGCGACCCTCCGTGCCGATTTTCGGATGCTTGCGCGGATCTCCCATGATCGTTTCTTTGCAAAATACCACAGCACAGCAGAAGCAGCTTAAATTTATCAGCAACTCGCTCCTAACGGGGGTTCAGGAGACACTCACCCCCCAGAAGACAAACCGAGACCGCACAAACGATTATCGCAATTATTGCACCCCTTGATAGCTCAATTGACCCAGAGCTAGGTCCAGATGCTCCAGCATTTGTATCTCCAGTACTTGTTCCTGCCGATGATCCAACGTCACCCGCTGACGGTCCTGGCCAAGTGTTAGCCGTTTGGTCTGAACGATACTGCCGTCAAAAACATCCACACTCACCATTTCCAGGTTGTTGTGGCGATGAAGTTGCCAGGGCCGCGTAAAGTGAAGACACAGCGCTTGCAGACATTTCTGGTGTCAATGAGACAGAGGAGGTTGGAGTTGCTGCAGAACCTTGGGTAGATAAAGGATTTTGTGAGGTTGCAATATCGAAGAAGAAGAAGAATAGCATCAAGCTAAAATGAAGAGATGCCCTCATCCCCATGACGTGCAGATGGTTATGTGAAACTTTCACGCGCCTGTGAATCGATTTCGATGTGATGAAAGTCGAGGCACGCTGTGATAGTGGCTTTTCGCTTGAACAGAGAATTGTGATTGCTAATTGATGCGGACATGCAATCGATCTTAAGGAATTGAGCGCCTACCTTCTGGCCTATTATTGGGCCTACTAAAAGAAGTCCTTGTATGCTCAGAAGCTGTGAAACAAAATAGAACGTTATGGATAGCAACGGGCTTTGCTGGGATTGGTGAGCTCGTTCAGATGAGCGGCTATTGTCGTGCATAAATGTGCTCGGCACATCTATTTTCGGAGACACGCCGGCCAATAGCACCCACACTTTCATTCAGGGTTTGGATTTTGGCGAGAAAAGTTAGTAAGAACCTCCTCATTACTCGTATGGCGCGGTGTAAGCTCTGACATGACACAACGGCCTGTCTAAATAGCTATTTGAAGGCGTCCTCATCTCGAAATTCGTTTCGAAGCACCGGCCGCCCATCCTCCAGTGGCTGATGAGACTGGGGATGTCGCATGCGCCGAGCTGGCACAGTGACCGGTCTCGCTACCCGCCATGATGGAATCTTCATGGGATCAAGAGCAAAAGTGGCCTGGCCAGGGAAGCAGAGTACACTGTGAAGATAAACCGAGACTAGATGGGTTGTCCAGGCTGGAAATTTGGTTCGGGAAAGGTTGATCCCGAATTTCTGCGCTCTAAATACTGTTTCACACAGAAAGATCCGGTGATAGCCCCTCTATCGAAGTTGATAGTCGGTAGAAGTTGCCCTCTGAAGATTGGATGAAGCATTCCTTGAGAGCTTTGTACCAATATTGAACACGGAGTATGAATCATCAGATACTCATAGTGTCGAAAAATTTCTCTACCTGTGGCCTTCACAGACTTCAGCTATACCGAAATTACAACAGTCATCGCCAATGAACATCACACCCTTAGAACGATTTCAGCTGTTCAAATAATCATCAGAGTCCTAGTTTCGCATCTTTCATGATGTGCCCAAGTTGAACGGATGTTCTATGGGGGAAATATAACTTGGCTGAGCATTCGGCCTCAGAAAATCCAAATAGTGATTACTCCTGCTGCAAGGCATTCATTCGCCCAGCTGCCTCAGAAGAGCAGAAGAATTTGGGACTTCGTGTATCCCGTTCATTCAGTTCCAAAAATAACAAGTCCTGTGTATCTGACCTTCAGCGGCCACAGCTATGGGGGCGAGACAAACAGCAAGGTCTCGAAAGAGAAGCTCAAGCTACAACATCCTGTGCCTATTCACCACGGGACCAATATTCATTGTGGTAATTGAACTTTCTCGATGGTTTGCTGATATCGCTTGAGATTTCACACAAATGGTCCAGGTGCTTGTCGTTGACGTTGACATGCGTGCCTCTTACGGAAGGAGTGCTGACGAAACTGGACAACTTAGCGAAGCCTTATTTACTTTCCTTCTCTGTACTTCCTCTTTTTTCATCCTCAACGCACACCCACAGTCATTTTTCATCAAACCCATCACCTTAATCTTGAAAAAATAGTAAGCTGCCATTCTAAAGCCCCTCTGGAGGTGTTTACCTTATTGGGGCTATCATCTGCAACAATTTTCATCAATCCTAGAGTGTTGCGGCTTCCTCCTTTGCGTGATCACGTAGTCAGTTACAGCGTTGATCAGAACACCTTTCCATCAGAATTGTGATCGAGAGCGTTGATGATTCTTGAAGAACATCCATCTACCATTCTGAAATCTACAAAGCAAGAGAAACAAGAAGGTAGGGCACTCCTTCCGTCTTCCAGGACCGGGGAATGACTCTTGTGACAGCGCTAATTACCTAGGCTTCATTCATCCACAATGGAGGAACCTGAGAGTCAAATTGTATCACCGAACTACGAGCTTGAGTATCATATTCCATCGTCGCCTCTTCTTCCAGCCTCCATGGCCCCTCCTGAGGCATGTAGCGGCCACTCCAGAGCTCGCACCGGTATTGAAGAATTCAGCCCGCAGGCTGCCGAACTCCAGCCTGACAATTACGCATCCTACATTCGAGACACGCAATTTGAGCTAGTTGAGATGGATACTCAAGCCGTCGAGGTCCCTCGGCTGGCAGAGGATAACCATCCAAGACATCATACCGATGGCGGTGAAACGCAATATCCTGAAATCCAGCTTGAGAGTTGTGTATCTCGCATAGAGGAGACCCAATTCCAGTCAATCGAGATCGACACACAAGCTGTGGAGGATTCCAATCTCCTAGCTATGCATAGAACTTCACAATTCTGCGAGGCACGTGAGCTCAGAACCTCAGCGGCACCAGTCAAGCCAACGAGTCAGACAACCCAGATGCTATCACGCCTAGGCTCGGGTGGTCTTGATGACTTAACGAATGGTTTCACCTTTGGCAAGTTTGAAATGCCTCCAAAGGGCCACTTCAATCGACCAGCACTTCCAGCCAAGTCACGATTGTTGGCAAGTCAGCCACCAAATGAAGCTCGAGCACCAGTTACAATCAAGTCACAACATGCGGTGGAGGAGCGTCTAGATGGATCACAGTTGACCGGTAAGTTTCAACTCTACGTGCATGAAAGTCACCTTCTAAAGTCGATTGATCCAGGTCTTACAGCGCCACAATTACCAAATGTGACTGAGGCCACCCCGCCAGATGCCCCTTCATGCCCTTCGCTTCTCCAGGGGCCATCACTAATCAAATATTTGTCCGGATTACATGTCAAAAATCACCTTGCTGTAGATGGAAACCATGCTCAGGCTGAACCACAACAGGAATCACCTCCAGTACCTATCGCTGTCCAAGATCCTCAGATTTCCCTTGTTGCAGCAGTGAGTGGAAGATCAGCCGCAATATCATCAAATAAGTGAGTTATTGAGGGGCAACAAAATTTCGGCTCTTGCTGACACTCTTTTAGGAGTCATAAGCGAATCAAGAAGCCTTTCCCTAAACCATTCCCTGACGAGGATGGTCTGTCGATCAATCGACGACGGCTAGGCAATAGGCGATCGACCACTTTCTACCTTATGGAATCTCCTCTCAACCATGTGAAACACATGGCTGAGGTAGCCGCTGCTGAAGCCTCTACAAATATTGTCCAGACTGGAAACTTGGGTCCCAGTGTCAATGTCCATGACAACAACCGTCAACGCCACCACTCTGCATCGGTTCTTCGTTCTTCGCATACAGATATGCCAAGAGTAATTGGCAGACCAGTAATGCCAATAGCTCTTGACCAACAGGCCTCTCCAACTCAGCCTAACAAGATGGGCAGTGCTCCGTTCCACCATATAAGCCCGGCTTTGAATACACACGATCAGATGACTGCAATCAAGCCAGTTCATGCCATCGAATCCACAGCCAGCCTTTTGCCATTGCGCAATGTTGGGCAGCAACAAAGCGATCCCTCGCGTGACAACGAAGCTACCCATAGCCGTTTGGACAAGCCTATGGAGGCAGTCGTTCAAGATTATGTTATGAAAGACCACAATTCTCATGAGGGCGACGTTCAAGAGACAGTCTCCAAACCTCCGGTCAACGCGGCGGCGAGAAATGCCCAGGAACAAATCCACCTTGCCAGTTCTCAAGCTGGGGATGTTAGTGAAGCTGGTCTTCGCCATGGTTTCTCCATCCCCAGTCGGGTTCCTTCTCGAGCTCATTCAGAGGCACCAGAGCGGCCTGAATCGCGACGAAGCAATTGTGGGAAACCTATTACGAGACCCATTCCCCCGCAAGATCTACGTCCTCAAGAGGTTGGTGAAATTCCCCCACGGCTAGAAAGTCGTTCAACCAGCTTCAAGAAGTCCAGCAACGGATTAAGCAATCCAGTCTTCTCGGAAGCATTCTCAAAACCAGCTGTTTCTGGTCAGCATCGACAAAAATCGCGTCATTCGCCAAAGTTTTTCGAAGAATATAGCAGATTTCTTGAAAATGGGCAGGAGATTCTCGAGATTATGAAAGACTATGAGCAACAAACCCAGCTTGTAGACGCCCAACAGACTGAGATTGAGAAGCTGCGAGACACCAGCGATTCATCCATCAAGCAAATTAAGGAATTAGAGAAGGAAAAGGCTGATCTGAGTGCAAAGCTTCGGAGGTTTGCAGAGATCAGTTCCAAATACAAAAAGCATATGAATGAGGTCGTCAAAGCACAGAAATACCTCAAGATCCAGGCAAACGAAATCCAAAAGAACACCAAAGAGGTTGCAAATGAGGTAGTGGAGAAATTAAAGAGCACTGGGGAGATCCACACTGCCACAGTGACTGCGATGCAGAAGATCAAAACTGCAGTCACAGATGCCAAGAGCTTTGAAGCAAAGAGTCTTGTACAAGGTGGGTTCTTCCCGGATGTGAGTGCATACATCTATTGACCGAGGATAGCATTCAAGCAGAACCAATATCTTAAGACCGCCACGCAAACCCTCCAGAACGCCCACGAGCAGGTTCAGGATGCAAACAATAAGCTGCATGACGAGAAACAAAAGCTTCAAGATGAAATCAGAATGCTTCAGGAGGAAAAAGAGAAACTTGCACAGGATAACAACAAGCTCCAAATTGACCTTGGCGCAGGTTTGAATCTTCCAATGTATTCTCTTCACCAGCCACTGATATTTGCTTAGCCACAAAGAACTCCCAGTTGCTCGAAGCTATGCTCGAAAAAAGATTAATGGAATTGTCCCGTGAAAAGCATCTGCTTGAGCAGCTGGAGAAACCTCGAGGAGAACAATTAGATTCACACAAGGTGCTTGTGGAGCTTCTAAAAAACTTGCCTGCAGAAGTGGCCGACGAAATTTCCAAGGAAGGAGGTGTTTTGGCAAAGGTCTTGGATTCGGGAAAAGCAACTCAAGCCAAGTGAGTACATTGACCACTACAGAACAAAACCGCTAATAGTCTCGAAGAGTTGATAATGCGGCATTTCTTGGTACTAATTCCAAGAACCAAGAGGCTGAACCTTCTGCTTCTCTAATCAAATTGATTGAAGACCTCTTCTCCAGGTAAGAAATGACGGTCGCCCAACCACTGTCAATTGCTAAGAATCTTCGTTCTTAGATGTGAAACTTTCATGCAAGCGTGCAACAACGGGGCGACAGCTCAGCAGGAATCCAGTATCAAGCTCTTGGACGATTTCAAGACAACTGTCAATCAGCTACGTCTCGATAAGAAAACCGAGTTGCAGCTGAATAACCAAATTTGTGAGCTTGGTTGGTCGAATGATGCATTAATCGTTGAAAAGAATACCCTTGAACAGGAGATACAAAACCTTACGAACCAGGTAGATGAGCTCAAACGAGACTTAACCAAGTGTCGCGGTCAGCTGAATTCCAAAAACGACGAGCTGGTGACCGCCTTGGCGGCCCTTAAAGAAGATTCCTGGCTGAGAGCCAAGATTCAAGACCTGGAAACAGCACGCGATGGGATTACCAGCCAACTTGAAAGCTCCAAGCAGGAGCTGGCCAAGTTAAAGGAAGAGCTGGGCGCATTCCAAGAGTCAGCGAGGCATACAGAGCAGCAATCGAAGGACTGGAAGCGAAAATTCAATGAAGTTCAATCTCGGATCAAGTGTTTACAAGAAGAAAAGACGAAACTGTTGGCCAGGAAACAGCAGGAGATCGAAGAAGCCTGCCAAGAAGAGCGTCAGAGGATCGCGAAGGCCGCAGAAGCTTCAAAAGCAACACTTAAGATGAGGCTCGAATCAGAAGTAAGCCATCTGGAGCGAAAGGTCAAGGAGAAGGATGCCGAACTTGTACTCGTCAAGGAGCAGTTACAAACAGCCCAAGACGGAAGCGCCTCCCAAGTGGACAAGTCCAACATACTTCAAAGAGAGTTAGTTCTTTACAAAGAGCGGTTCATTCAGCAAATGGCCCAACTCAAGCGCCTTGAGGAACAGAATCCAGGTCGAGAAGCCTGCGATAGATTCGCAGACAACCTGCAAAGTGTTCGCAACGAGTGCACGGAGCTTCGGAACCACCTGGAGACAATTCGAATCGAAAATAATACAAACATCGAAGCGGTCATGAGAGGTCAGCAAGTGATCGAAGGAAATCTGCGCCAGATAGACACGCTCGAGAACGAAAACGAGAAGCTGAAGGAGGGAAACGAGGAGTTACAGAAGCGCCTCGAGAGCTGTCACGGAGCACATAGCCAGCAAGAGCCTCTTCATACTGAGCCTCAAAGTGATCAGTCATCAATTGCTGCGCAGAAGAAAACTGCATTCGTGACACCCCAAGGCATATTTTTGCGACATCAGCAGAACCAGGATCCTAGGCAAGCGTCTGGACATGCCAGCAGCTTGGAGTCTGGCTCAACTCTCAAGAACGATATATTTCTAGACCGCGGACTTGAAACTCCCGAGGACGCTTTACGGAAGGCTGCGAGAGGCATTGTGGCTTCAAAATCTGGGTCTCAAGTCGGAAAAGCTGTTCAAGCACCGTCTATGGCTTCGGCGAACAAGTTTGAGACACCACCTATCCAAAGCCAGGGGGCACTAAACGAGGGAAGCACTAATTCAAAAACCCCGAATCTTGGTATTAGCGCTAGGTCTCAGTCTTTGCATGCGGGACAACGGTCGTTGAAAGTCGCAACCCGTAAGCATGGTACCTTTCGTCAGGGCAGTGGGCCAGGAACTGTGACTCACGAGCTGAACGGTACGGAGACATTTGCTCAAGGGGTTCAAGAAGCATGCACTGGTGATAGCAGCTTGTGCTACATTAACGTGGCTGATGTACCGAGCTCGTCAGGTATTACACCCTTCGCAGCTGTTGCCTCGAGCATTCCGACACCAAGCCCCATCACGGATCTATCGTCAATGATGGACGAACTGGGATCTTTACCGGATCAAGAGCAGCTTCAAGAAGCGTATGCCAAAGCTAGAGGAAAGAAAGGCGACGCCGCAGATGCCAAAATTGCGGGTGTTAGGGGGCACCAAAACTTTGCATGGAGCACTATGAACTCTTTTGAGAAGGAGAATGCCGAGAGAGATGCCGCTCCTAAGTTTCCGACTCGTAAGAAGTCTATATCGACCGAGGAAGAAGCTCTCAGGCGTCGTACTGCGCAGCCTACCAGATCGGCAATCAAGAAGCCGAAGACAGCGCTTGATGTTGTGTCTGCCTCGGAACCCAGACCAGTTACTATTTTTGAGCCATCCAGTAAACCCAATCATAAAGGAAAGATGGCCACGGCTCAAATCCAGGACGGACCTCGTGGATCCTACAATCGAGCTGTGAGTGGTGGCAAACCACAGACCCTCAAAACTGGGACCCCATACGCTGCGAACGGCTCTGCTCAGGGGCCCTCAGATGGCGTAGAGCATTCTCCGAACAGACCTCCACCCAAGCGAAACGCTTTGAAGAGGGCATCCTTGTCAGGGCAAACCCAGGCCGCACCAAAGCGAGTTCGAACCTCTAGGGGAATGTCCCTTGCACGCCGTGATGTTGTACCTGATTTTCAGGAGAATATGCAGACTGTTTGAAAGTTTTTACAGGCGGAAAGATTGCTGATCAACGCCCGACAGAAAAGCGCTAGCAATTGCCCGGGGAGACCACGGCTCACTTGAGCTTCTTTATATTTATCCCGAGGGGTATTTGCGGGACAGATTATTGATAAAGCTGATCAAATTGCTGGTCTGATATTGCTTTAGATGGCTTCCGCAATTTGACGTAGGCGCTAATGGGGTTGCGTGTAAAGAAAAGGGGGCGTTGCTTGTAAATAGGAGTTGCATTTTTGGAGGGACCATCTTGCTTTCGCCCTTAAAAACTAAGCGTTTGCTTTGAGATACCGCCAACTTTATGGTACTCTACTTGTCAAGTACGAGATGTTAATTTGCTTCAAATGAAGTCGCCCCAACCCATATTTCTTTCATCTGTTGTGACTTCCATAACGCCATCCATGCAGCCTCCATAATATACACCTGCTCTAGCACACATCACGCTAACCTGCACACGAATAGCCCATAACACGCTGCACGTGTCGTTTCGAATGGCGCTCCTCGTAGTAATGTCTCTTCACAGGAAGTGCCAGCTGTTACCGTCCACCACGCTTCTGTTCCAGGAAAAGAACCTTCTTTCGCACTATACATTGTGACATCAGCCTCAAGCTCTCGCTCATTCCTTCACCGTATGTCATCAAGCCATCAAGCCATTTCCACATTTGACAATGAGCCTGGCCGCGGGAGCCCAGCACAGCTGCCAATTACAAAATTTGCCAATATAGTACCACCAACCACACCACGCGAACCCCGAGACGAGAATCAAAGTACGAAAAGTCTTCGGGACGTACCAACGGGATCGTATTTCAGCATGCTCAGAGGCCTATGTGTGCGCGGTCGTATGAGAGTTTTGTAGTATCCCGTGAGAGCCATGGAGACGAGGCGCACGGCGATTGTGCGGGATTTGGCTGTGGCAATTTGATTAGTTTTACATTGCAGAAGCACGGGAGAGATAGATTGGAAGTTGGGTACCTTTTTTCGCCATTGTGGGTTGGATTGGCTCGATTTGAGGGAGTTGGAGGATGTTCTTGACGTAGAGGTCGGATTTGCTTATCGCGTGAAGTAGGTTTTGGTGCCTGAGGTTGAGAATCACGTGTGGATCGAAACAGGAGACTGGACGAGAGACACTCGAATAGGGGACAAAATTTGAGTAGGGTGAAGTAATTTTGAAGTCCTATATATGATCACCTTTTTGGCTGAAAAATAAAGTGTTGTCTGTGCGTGTGGCCTCCAAGGTTTGATGCAAGCTCAGCAGCCCTTCAACCCCAATCCTCCAAATCGTCTCTCGTCGCCAATGTTGCGTTCAATGTGCAATGTCTTTGATCCCAAAGACAATACTACAGTCCCACCTTACCCCAAACTAGGAGCGAATTATCAATTCTGAGGGTCACAACTCTCGGAAAATACCAAGGATGATATGTCCTTGTCGAAATCCTATTTTAACTAAATCCCTCCCATGGTGATCCAACCACTTTGCCTCTCCCATCAAATCTCACACCCTCCTCCCTTAGCAACTTCCTCTTCTTATCATCATGCAATCCTTCCTTCCCATTCTTTCCCCAACTACCATGAAAACCACCCAAACCACCTCCAGTAGCCAATACCCGATGACAAGGGACATGCGGCGCGAAGGGATTGTTTCTCAGAGCGTTGCCGACGGCTCTTGGTGACGAGGATAGGTGCTTGGCGATGGCGGAGTAGGTTGTGTATCTTCCTCGAGGAACTTGACATAAAAGTGTAAGGACTTTCTTCTGAAATGAGGTCTTTGTGGAAAGAGCTATCTTGTTGAGATAGCGTGTGAAGTCTTCGACTTTCTTGTCCACAAAGTCTTCGGAAATTTGGCTGGATTTCGACTCTACTAATTCCGAGCTTGGAGGTGGTGATTTTCTCTTCTTCGTCTCTTTCTCTTCGCCATCCTTTATCGCTTCATTCTCTATCCTTTTCCTCTTGCCAGGACTAACGGTCATCTTACCACTTGCCGTCCCACTGGCTTTTGGACCCTTGCCCCTCAGCTCCAAACTCCTGTTATCCAGCTCCACAAGATCGGCCTCCCCGTTCAGGATCTTTCTCCCCAATTCAATGCTGTTCTCCAGCTGTTGCCTGGACATATTTTTGTACGCTGGACTCTTGACCTTCTCCATCCAAGGTGCGTCAATTCCGACAGTGGAGTCCAAAATGATGCGGGCAAAACAGTGATCTACGTGCACTGGCCATTTTGACTGGCAGAGTGTCAGACAATTTCTCTGAAGTAGATAAGAGAACGGAGAAGGCTGGCTTACGTACTTGAAAGGGAGATTTAGATGTCGCTGCGGCAGGGAGAGTCTTCTGGAACATCTCTTTCCATTCGTTCTGGAGTTGAATCAAGTCAGAATCCGGTGTTGCCATCTTCAGGCACCTGATGATGTTCGAGACAGAATTGTGTGCACTGGACTTCCAGCTATGTTTATAGAGAATCAATATAACATGCAGTGTGGCAAGGGTAGAAAGGAGAGGAGGTCAGAGTGGTTGCAGGGTGCAGCTCGAAACGCGTCAATGAGAGGGCGTGACGCGAGAGCATCTCGAAGTCATGAGGTCAGCAACTGCCCTCGCTTAACTCGCTTCGCCAAATACGCCCAAAAAAATGCAAAAATAAAAGCAAAAAATGGTTGACACTCAACCCAGGCCCACCACCCAAACCACACAACAAAGTGTAGTCCAATACCGCCACACCACGGTGAAGATCTCTCTGCAGAGTGAAGCCTCCCTCAAGAAATATTCTTCATTGCTCAAGGACCCACCAGCATCGTGAGTTACCTGCACGAGTGGGGAACCACCGCCATGTTCGAACTGGGCACTGTTGGTGATGTTCTTGCGAACGAAATGGGTGAAGAAATCTGGGGTGTTGAAGTCTTCCACACTTATGACCATTACAGCCAAGATAAATAACCGCTTATTTCAATCCTTATCATCAAGACCACGCTCCGGCGCTAAAGAGGCGCAATACGACACGTGATGTGCTTAAGCGCTCAGCCCCCCGGAGCGAACCGTCTAATTTTAGGAAGGCAAACAAAAATAATCATCTCGGAGAATTTATTTCATGCATGAACAACACACTGCCAACAATAGTCTTGCGGGCATGAAGAGTCTTGCCATTACTCGATCGAACTATCAAAGACCAGCCGTGAGGCGAGATATTTAGGAGCTTTTTCCATCTTGGTGTTTCTGTCCAATCCCATTTGCACATATTACAAGGTTCTTCCATCCTCCCAAACCCGTCACTCGCTCTTTCGTCGCGCACCCTTAATTCCCTACCCCCGCCCCTGCCACAATCCCTTCCTATACCACAACCACTTCATGCCAAAAGTCATGCCGCCCAAGAACAACTTCCATAGCCAATGAGAGCCAAAACAATGCGCCATCATATAATATAGATCAAGGATAGTAAGAAGTAAAACACATCGAAGAAGTAAATCTTAACACCCTAAGGTTCATGTTCAAAATAAAAATCATAAATCGTAGCCTGAAAGCTGCTCCTACGTCCTAGTCTTCACGCTCAAGAATGCAATAATCGACCCGAAAGGTCGAATAGAGAGAAAGGGTATCGAAGGAAGGGAACAGAAATGAATATTGACGCCGATTATTGGATGCAAAGTTGTATTGAGAATGAGAGATGAAAAGAGGATTAGATCATCCCTCCCTCCATCTCCATCGCGGCCTTGACTTCTCGCGGATGCCTCTCAGTTGAAACCATTGTGGCGCCGCTTGACATGTGCGAATTCAAGTTGGTATTCCAAGGAGTCTGGATACTCTCGTATGGACTGGTATCCTGTGCTGATGTGGGACTGGTAGGTTTACCCCGCTCGAGCAGTGGTGAAGTCTGCCTTCCACGGCTAGCACTACGTAGTCGCTCTGCAGCGCGAGAAAACCGGCCCGTAATACTGTTATCATTCTCGCTACGGCCGCGGCTGTGCTGGCTGATCGAGGAGTTTCTCGCTAAAAGCTGCTGCGGAGCGTTCTCGTCAATAGCTGTCATTGGCGCACTTGTGTTATCTTCATCGTCGTCCATCACAATTTCGATGACGCCCGATGTTGTCGATACTCCGGAGATCATAGAGTCGACATTGCCATTACGATATAGTGGCGCTAAAGGAGCTGGCGGCGGAGGAGGTGGCATCGCTAAATGTTGCAATTCTTTGAGAATGGGAGGTGCAGGCGGAGGAGGAGGTGGCGGCGGAGTAAGATTTTTGTTATGAGGATTGATGGGCTGCGAACTTGCTTCGAGGGTCTCGTCAATACCATGCATAATTGCAGGAGCCGGAGTTGGATAGACTGGCTTAGCGTTTCGCCCTTCATAACCAAGATTTCCGGACTGAGACTCTACGGGATTATTCATCCTAGGAGACCCGAGTGCGCTGGTCCGTGAAGCATTCAGATCCTGTGTTCTTCTTCTGCTGCTAGGTGGCAGGGAGGATTGAAAAGCTGGGTGCGTTGGCATGCCAGCTGGAAGTGGAAGCGGTGAAAATGGTTCTTCTGGAATTGGGGCGGATGCTGAACGCGGCGGCAGGCGCCGCGGAGCGGCTGAATAAGTTGTCTTTGGCAGTGGTGCAAGATTGTCAAAAGCGTTGTTGTAAGAGTTCGTATTCAAGCTACCCCAAGCAGGCGGCGGTTGGGCAACGTCATATTTCTCTGGGATTTGAGGCACCTCAGGGATGTCGCCTTCGGGATCATACTTCGGATGTCTCATGGCTCTTGGTGTTGCCGGTAAGCCAACTTGCACAGAAGAGCCGCTGGTCTGGCTAAGATATGCCGGAGATGTCTGGAGAGGCCCGGGCGAAGCTGTTTGAGGCCGCGAAGGTGGCTGCTGTCTCACGGCAGCGTTAAATGGCGACTTTAACTCCGGAGGTTGGTACTGCGTTGGAGACAATATCACGAGCTCCTCTGGGTGCACGATAGGAGGGACGGAGGGTCGTCGAGCTAGAGACTTTCTCCTTTCCTCAAGCTCACGGGCAGCTTGTTCCTTCTTGAGTGTACGCTCATCCTTTACTTGGGCGAGGTCAACGGCTGTGTTGTCCGAGACTGATCGATCATGAGGAGGACGCTCCAGCATTCGAGGTGGCGATGTATCTTTCGTGGCTTTGCTGCTCTCACGCTCTCTGGGTCGCACACTAGTTGATCTATCACGACGTCTCCTATCGGGGGAGACATCGCGGACAACACTCGTTCCTCGCTCTCCACGCTCTCGGAGTCGGCTGGTACTTCGTTGTCTAGACTTTACCCGCGCTTGATGAACGCGCTTCAATTCGTCATCGTCAACATCTTGGTAAAACTTCATCTGAGGAGACATTGGCAACGGAGATGAGGGCGAGCGCAGTACGGAGCCTTCCCGTCCTTTACTTCGGCCTCTTTTGGTGTCAATCATTGCGAGGCGAGTGTCCGGACTAGGCCGGCGGCTGGCATTGCGGCTCGAGACACGACTTGGAGGTTTGCTGGTGATCCGAGATTGGCCTAGAGCTTCAGGAGACGAACGACGGACCCTGCTGGAAGATTTCGGGGCCTTGACTTTGGAATGGCCTACTCTGGCTTCATCACCATTGTCTCCATAACCTGAAGCACCAAGATCTCTGAGATCTTCGGGAGACATTGGAACAGGTGAAGTTGGGGAGCGTTTTGCGGGTTTGATGTACCGGGCTGCGGCTCGTCCTCGGTCTTCTGAGGGCTCTCGAGACTTGGACTTGGCCTTGCGACTACCGCTACGAGCCCGTCCTGACCTCTCCTGTCTCTCACGGCTGCTGTGCTTTTTCTTTTTTTCAGCATGGTACTGTGCAGACTCCAAGCTGCTGATGTATTGATCCAGGCTTCTTCCAGTCACCACTGGGCTTGCAGTACCAACACTCCTGTAGCTCCGTTCACTGGTAAGAGGACTTCTGGCAACGCCGGACGTGGATGTCGAGCCAGCAACGGACCGTGGGCCCTGTGTCCGTGACGATGCGACTGACAAGTCTGGCGAAGTCATGTAGTCACCAGTGATGATTGACTCCATGGGAGGCCAATGAATTTGAAGGCCGTCAGGTTTGCGATCACGAGAGCCGTTTCTCGTACGAGCATCCCGTTTGCTGATTGTGAAAGATTCTGGCGATGGGGATGGGAGTGGATGGGCGTTGATCTGCCTGGCTTTCTGCATCATCGGGCTCGCCGTTGAAGCTCTTCCTGGTGGATTATAGGTAGTAGGGAAGAGTGGCGCGACATCAGGGATCGAAGAATTTCGCTCATGAGTTCTAGCCAGACGCTCGTTCTTCTCTATGTCAGATCCAGAGTCCACTGGCGTAGGCAACTTATTCAGTTTTCTAGGAGGGAGGACGTCGGTGGGCATTTCCCCAATGGAAGGAAGCCTCTGCCTAGTGAACCCTCCAGGAGTTGCTGTTCGAGCGGATTGAGGAGTGTGATAGGCACTACGAGGGCCTGGCCTGAGGAAGGCCGTAGCGGCATTGTCACTACCTGAAGGCGAAAGAGCCGATTCGGCGATAGGTGTCACACCACCTCCACCGATAGGTGTTCGATCATCCTCGCCAAATCCGAAAAACTTTGACTTCTGTGATTTATCACCGAAGGAGGTGATGAGTTTCAAGGCTGAGGTTTTAGCAATGCTACGTTGAGGACCTCTGGCCCCTGGCGGGGACAAGGGCGGACTTAGAATCTCCGGGATGCTTTGACTTTGGAGTTGAGAGAATGTCGCCGCTTGAGCGGTAGGTGAACTCCATGGCTCAGAAGGTTCTGAGCCTGTGCATGAGAAACACCTTATAGCCAGTTGCTGCTGACTATGTTGGACAGCCCACTCACCCCATTTCCGGACCAACTCAGCTTGCCTTTGCCAGTCAGCTGGGAAAACCAGACAAGTCAAGATCAAGGCCTCCATATATCTTTTATGCGATACATAGATCTCAATTGCATCGTTCTGGTCCCCCATACCAATCATGATGGTTGCGGCAGTGTGAACATCTCCCTTCTCGAGCAGACGCTGCACATAGGCTCGCGCAACCTTTGTCTGAGAAGCGTGACCACCAATTCCACTCAAAGCGAGAAGCATCCAGTCTGACGATGTCATGGACTGTGAGCTTGAGGCCATGATGTCAGTGTCTATATCTCCGAGCCACTTGGTCAGAAGCACTCGAGTTGTTGATCCCATTGGATGTCGGTTCATTTCGTCTTGAATCAACGACTCGGCCTCCCCGTTCCAGCCGAAAATTGTACTGAGCATCTGCCGGCGCAAATCGTGATTTGTGAGGTGCGTGTTATCCAACACCTGTGGGTGGCGGTAAGGGATGTCCGTTAGCCGTGCCTTGGTAAATTTGAAAAGGTCCACAACTTTGCCATCCTCCGGGCTGTGTAAAACCTCCTGTCGTAAGCGAGATCCCCTCGGGCGAGATCTGTTCGATGTACCTGACGCAGAGCTGACGCTGCTCATCGAGAGGCTGTCTCGACTCGAAACAACGGAAGGTTCCCGAGCAGAGTGCACCGATGAACCGATCGACATAGTTGTACCTTCACTCATGCCACGTGACAGCGCAGACGAGTGTTTCCTGTAGCCTCGGTATTGGTGTCGTGACCCTGCGGAGGATCGCGACGTTGTTGACGCAAGGCTTCTGGAAGACACTGGGCTGAGGGTCTCCGAGCGGTCTATCTCCAGCCTTCCTTGCTCCAGTTTGTCCATTTCTCTCGCAATCCGAGCGAGGGGAGACATGTGATCCTCATCGCTCTCGGAAATGCTTTCGATGCTGATTGGCACCTCCACATGACCTGTAGCCGCAGTGGCGTCCTGATTCTTCTGTTCCTCGATGGAAACGGGTGGCGAAGGGGGAAGTAGATTGGACGGATGTTGTACATTCGCCACCAACTGAGCAGGCAAATTTAGGTCGAACTGTTGCAATGAGTTGCTGGGCCCTAATGTGAATAGGGTCGCACCGGGGCCATAAACTGCAAGACCCCTGACATGCTCAAGAGTTGGAACAGATTCATAGGTAACATGCTTTGTTCGTACATCCCATGAGACTGTTTCGCTGTTGTCGAGGCTGTGTCAGCGAGAGTCTTGCTAAGCGCGCGCGTTGATTCATGCAATCATCACAGGAGCTATCACTCACCCTTCAGAAAATTGGATTATGCGGCCATTTTTCGACCACCCCAACCAATTTGGACCAGTCTGATAATTCTCTGTTCGTTTCAGGACCCTGACGACTTTTGCTGTATCGGAACTGGTGGGTGACTTTGCGATGCTCCAAACTCGCAGGTCGCCGTCATTGGTCTGCGTTGCCAACATATCTGATTTCTGGCGTGATGAAGAAGAATGCCATGCCAATGTGACTATGGGAGAGGGTCCTCGTGAGGTGGTTAAATTGTGAAGGATTGTAAATCTTGGCTGCAGCGCCGCAATAAGGAGAGATCCATTTGAAAACCTATTGGGCAGTTAGCGCAGGTGTCTGAATGAAAAGAAATAGCTGGCAAATACCCAAGGGCATATGTTCTACAGTCTGCTGCCGGTGCTAGAGCGGTGATTGGTATCTGATCTATCGTTCTCGCAGAAATATGCTCCGATGTTGTCGGCTCGAATAAAATCACATTTCCTTGAGCGTTCCCTGTAACACATTTAGTTTTTTGAGACAGAAGTAGAGGGCTTCTACTCTTACCAAAAGCAACATTGCCATTTCGCATCCAAGCTGCCACAGTGAGATTTTCATAGGAGGCAAACCTTGCCAGTTCGTCTCCTGTCATACAATCCCACACAATGGCGGTCTGCCCAACATCGTAGCTCACAACCAAACGTCCCGCACCTCTTTCACTAACTGTGTCTACTGCCAACAACTGGATTTCCTCCGTATGCCTCGAAAATCGCCGTTCGATTGTTAATGTATCATGGTGTGCACAGACAACCGAATTGCCTTGCGCATACAAGAACATTGAGGCCGTAGCCGCGCAAGGGTCAAAATCGCGGCGGATCTCAGTCGCAGGAGAAGGCATTATCTCTGATAGCGTAGCTAATCTCGATTTCCCCTTTGAAGAACGTCCGGAGCTCATCGACATCGAGCGATTCCTGGACAATTGTCCAGCGGATCTGGCAGACATGGCGGCGATGATGACCTCGTTCTCGTTATCTGCGTAGGAACAGCGGAATCGTTAGTCGGATGGTCGCGTACTCGCATGTTCAAAAAGGCTGGCAACAGGAATTCCACCGGGACCCGGGCTCTGGATGCCCAACTTGATATTTGGCCTGAACGATGGGGAAAGACTTACATATATCAAGGTCTCCTGCTACCCCACGAGCGCTTGTTTTCCTGCAGTACAGGGCAGATCACGGTCCACACCCAATTCTTCCCAGTCGTCACATGGAGTTACTGGATGCCCCGGCGTCGGTTTATAACTGGGAGTGCCGAGGGGAAGGCCGGCGCCTGTCGTGACACCGTGAACAGCTGTAATGCGTGCTTGTGTACACCCTTTCTATATTCTGTACAATGCTCGAGAAGCAGGAAGAAGAGGAACGAAGGAGTACAACAGAGGAGAATAATTGCACTAGCACGGGACCTCGTGGAAGTTACGAGACATGAACGAGCAAGTTGAACGTTATCGCCTCGTGGGCGTCTGGACCCAACAGAAACGCAAGCAATGAAAGTCTGGCGCTTGTGTCGGGGGCCAAGGGGGGGCCAACGAAGATCACGTACGGTTATGGAGGAAAAGACTGGCGGAGCGGTTTCTAGGGACGGTATATGGCTTCATCAGTCCGTGAGCGTTGTAAGAGCAAGGCGCCTAAGAAGAGTGCTACGAGCTGTCAGTGGACGGCCCGCAGACGTAATTAGATACGCATGTCTAGCCGAACCATGGGATCTCAAGCGGATGCAGTCCGGCTCATCTCGATACACCGACTCACAGCTCTAAGAACCAGGATGGGAGCAGCCACTGCATACCGCTTAAAGAAACCCTGGGGGGCAGGCCACGACTAGCAAAGGCCTAGCTTGGAGAGAGCCATGCGGAGTGGCTCAAATTCAATGCGAGATGGCCCATCAGGGCAATAGAGTGCTGGGCAGATTGAACCATGCTCGGCACATTGGGATTCGACATTAGGTCTCTCCTTCATCACACAGCGGACCGTTCTCTCTAAGAGGGAACGTGCCAAAAATGGGGGCAGAGGCATAGCGGGGAAGAGGGAGGAGGGGCAGCAGACAATGGACAATTGGACTGTTTTCCATTTCCATTGTTCGATGAGGCTGGCTACGTGCTGCGAGGGCATTGGGGTGTCTCCAGGGGCTGCGTCCAGCATCCAGCGTCCAGTGTCCAGCGTCCAGGTCCAGCGTTCTCGGAAGCGCGAGGTGTGGTGTGCTGCGGTGCGGTGCAGAAGTGTTGATGATGGACGCTTGCGGCTTGAGCCACTTAGAAGCGGGCACGACTAGCGCGCTCGTGAGAGGTAAGCCTTGAGCCCTCTATTGGTCGGAGACAACAGCATTGTATGCACGTACAATCACCTTCGCAGCCTATAGAAATGGCCGAGTCAGTCGGACAGGCGTGCCCGCAGGGATGAAGGGGGCCATTTGCGGTCGAGTCGCGCACCTGGCGGGCTAACACAGGACCCCAAAAGTACTAAATCCAGGGCCAGCGTCTACAAAGCCGTCGTGAGTGGTAATCCGCCCTCGAGTCTCTGGAGACATATAATTATCCCTCTGTCCCTCGGTCTCTCGAGCAACAGCAGCCCGCGAGAGCTCGAGTTCCCGCATTGTTCCACGTTGTCCTTGAGCAGCGCCGTTTAGTTTTCGTCTGCTCACCGTTCAGACGCGTTCACCGTTGTCGAACAGTTGAAGACGCCTCGTTCCTTGTTCCGGTGTGATACGGCGTCGGAGGCGTCAGCACTGGAGATGAGGGGTTCCAGCCTGTGGCGTTCTCAAATCCTCCATGTTTAAGCCCCCGCCGGCTTGATAATCGCATAGTCAGACCGCAGGCGGCATACACAATCTTGAACCTTGATACAGTACTGTACTGTACTTTGTCAATAATTGAATAATGAAACCCCAGGCCTTGCTCAGTGCTCAGCTCGCTGCTAGGATCTGCTGCATTAACTTGGGGCCGTTGTGATCCACCACAAGTAGGGGCCAAGGAGCCATGTTGAAATCTCGATATTGCTCGCTCCTGTGCCTCTCGGAAACGTCCCGGTCTTTATCGTTATCTGGGGGCTCGTAATTGATGATATTGCAAGCATTACCATCGGCATGTCGCACATAATGAGAGGCCTCCCGCCTGCACGAGCATCAAAGCTTGAAGCATCCCGCTGGCGCAGCGGTGGGCATCCGAGGATCGCCTGGCCACCGCAAAGGCCATGGCGGGGTAGCTTGGTGAGGTTTCACGGTTTCATCTACGTTGTACCACCAGTGGCCCACCACAGTGAGCAAAACACCATAAGAGTGTTTCCCATAGATTGGCCACGCACCTGTAGAATGCCTGCAATACATCCCTCTTAATTTCTCGCGGTACCTGCGTTTACCAACATCGCGCATAATTCGATGCGCGACGAGACCACCACACCTTTCAGCGCAAGTATCGCTCGTCCCACTTACCTGACCAGGTGGCGTTGCTTCTTTCTCTTGTCACATTCAAGGGAAAGTCCCCGTGTCTGCACCGTCACCGTGAAGCACATCGAAAAACTTGAAAGCCACCAATGAGAAAATTCGAAAGGCAGGAATTCCCTGCCCGTGCCAATCACACGGCGTTTCCGAAATTCTTTTTTGGAGGAGTTCATTCAAGCGCCCGCGCTACTTTGCCATGCACTACCTCCAAAGGCACTTCTAATTTCCAATGTCTCTATTCAATCATGGACACTTATCCTTGTGGAATAAGAAAACCCTGATATTCTTGAGCTTCCGACATAAATGGAGGGGTGGATTTTGAAAGTGTGATAAGTCGAGGAGGTATTTGGCGGAGATGTCCAAATCGAGCTTGGACCTTCAACTCGAGTACTGTACGTTGTAAGGTTAGTGCCGCTTCGCTAACGGCAGGCTAGGTAGCGGCCCGCTTCGCACAAAGCTATCCCTTGCGTGCTCCGTTGTCCCTTGTTCCTCGTCCTTGCCCTTCGTCCCTTGTCACGAATCTCAAGATCCCATCCTTCATACGAGTCACTTTTGCGCAACGACACTGGTCGAGTTACGGACG
This sequence comes from Hyaloscypha hepaticicola, assembly GCA_002865625.1. NCBI lineage: Eukaryota > Fungi > Ascomycota > Leotiomycetes > Helotiales > Hyaloscyphaceae > Hyaloscypha > Hyaloscypha hepaticicola. The sequence goes on along the minus strand of KZ613465.1, from coordinate 692,477 downwards.
TGAACCAGCGCACATCACCGAGTTGACGTTGAATACTGTATTGCAAAATTATTGAGTTCAGAAATTATTGGATTCTCGCTAGACCTCTATCGCATGCCTGTCCGAGTTCCCCGCACTGCTACTGTACGAGCAGATGCTGTACAACGCGAACAGAGAAATCTAGGTCGACGCCCTTGCGGCTTGGGCGCGCCCCCTCCGGCCCCTCCTCAGATCCACCTCGTCAGCCTTCTTTGTCTCCCCGGGCCAAAGTCACAATGTGACGCTGGCCAAGCTTCAAACCAGAGAACACCCCCACACAAGCTATTCGTTTCTTCGCCTCGTTGCATGATCGACCATTTCGCAACAAAATACGCCATCAATGCTTGAACAACGATTCTCCCACTGCGAGTTTGGAGCTCGACCTTGAAAGACCAGGACTTTGCTTCGCCGCTGGCATTGAACCACGATACCCCAGAGCACTGCTCCGCTCGGCATACGGACGTATCGATAAGGTCAAAGTAATTTCGGGAGAGTGGATCAGCCGAGAGCAGCCCAACAGGGCCAACACAGACCACGTTCCATCCCGCTTTGATGATGATGATTCTGCCGTTTCGGACAGGCAGATTGTCTTCCTTGGAGGCTTGCCCTAACGCAGCGTCCGTGAATATCACAGAGATCGTCCTTGTAGGCGATGATATCTGCATTTGAAAGTCAGCGAGAGTGCGCAATTTAGGAGCTTGCATGGCTGAACTTACCATATTATGGTTGACGATTCAAACTTTCACTCCTTGACAACCATCCTCTCATTCCACCACCTCTAAGATCGGGCTCATGTGTTTGCTGTTGCTCCTCGACTTCTTTGAACTCGTGCTCTTTCTCCGTCTTCGCTCCTTCTTTGTCTTCTCTTGCGCCATCAACTCCCTCATCAACGACCCGTTGTCTACCACAATATCACACATTCTTGAGGGTGATGCAGGGGAGCGACTCGAGTTTGGTGTTACCGGAGGTGTGCAGTCTCGATCAGTATCGTCAAATACGAGGGGAAAGAGTTCCTCGTCAGAGATGATGAAGGAGCTTGAATGTTCATCCCCATGACTAGACATGGAGGAGAGAGAAGCTCTGCGAGGCCATGAAGGGAAGGCGCAAGAAGGAGACTGCGGTCTTGAGCTTGATGATGATGGGATCTCCATGGGTAAAGTGGAGTAACTGGTTGATGGTGATGGTGAGTATGAGAAATACATGGTCTCAGCATGGATTTGGTCTTTTCTAGTAGGAGTGTAGGTCTGACGCGATTTTCGTGATGCTACGTGTAAACGGACGTGTAACGATGAGTCTGCCAGCAGATGTTCAACAGTGATGCAGTACAACGAAATCAGAATCCTTGAAAATCCAAATGGGAATTTCAGGATTTGGGCAGCTTTTTGTTTCTGTGCCAGGAGGTGGCGCCTGGATCATATTTGCGTGGGATTCAGGGAGAAAAAAACACATTCTAGTCATTCTAGTCACAAACAACGACTCGCGCTCCAGATCCACCATTCACAGCGAAGGTTTTCAGCACAGCTGTCTGACCGCCCCCCCGTTCGGAACTTCCACGGCCATCCGCCGTACACCGTCAAACGAGCGTTGTACCAATGAGTGTGGCAGAATCCCATTTTCACCGCTGTTTCGAGTTTCTGCCCCTCCTGAGTGGTTCGGTCCCGCGCACTCACGGTGCTCACCGTTCATCCGCGGATGCTTCCTGTGGATTGCCGCGGGTTCTGGAAGCCTATCCGGGAGCTGGCCCAACCCATCGCGCCCGTAGTGGAGGCCTGAAGCAACGGTAAGGGGGCCCTATCGCCCCGCGAGTCGCTGGATTCCGTGAGGTCTGGGTCATGGCGACTCATCAAGCGGAGGCTACGTTCCATTCTCCGTAGCAAGAATGGAATTATAAGACAACATCTAGGTCCCTCAAAAAGAACCTCCTATCCCTTGACCATTTTCATGCCTTCAGGTCTGGACGAGGAGTCTGGGTTCCTGTGGCATGCTTGGGCAACGGTGATATTCGTTTTTGAGGGGCTCGGAAACGATGTCTGATACCCGGTGGTTGGTCCCGCCACGTTCTCTGTGTGTTTGCGTGGGGTTGTGCCACCACAGTCCACACTAGGACAATTCTCCCCCAAACCTGGCCCCCATACGCCCCCATACGCCCCCATTCGCTCCCACTTCCCCCACGATTCACACAGCAATGCCTTACTGGAGGTTTGCGAAACCGGAGTCTCGAAACACACTTTCGAAAAAACTAAATAACACTGATCGTCAATAATTCAATTCTTGCTGCCTGTTTTTCTTGTTGAAAGCGTGGGGAGCAAATTCGCAGTCAAATCCTGTTCTACGAAATAGGCAATTCAGGGGCACAGGAGGTGACTGGTATCTGCCCCCCTTGAGCAAGAGTTCAGAATGCGATATCAAACGCTCACGAATCTTGAAAACTGACCAGTTACTTTTGACCCCGCGTGAGGTGAGTCACCCCTTTCCAGTCTCCGCACACCTTCTCGCCTCACGGGCTAGAGCTTGGCGATGTGACGTGTGCCTTGTGATTCTTTGATGATGGGATAGGCTTCTTTTGAAGACTTGCCGAATAGAATTCCAGTTGTTTGCGCGGACCAGCACATTGGGCGAACCGCGAGCTGGACTTTGGCGGCGCCTGGATCGTACCCCATGATGATTGCCTCGATCCATTCCAACCGCCGCAGGGCGCGCCCCGGATCTTGGAAGCGCTTCATTGTAGCGCCGGTACTCCATTGTAGGTTTGTTGTCACACGAAGTCGCGAGTTGCATCCTTCCCCCTTTTGCCCCTTTTCGCTCTCACGTGAGTCAAGTAACCACGTGACTGTAGCCCCCTGAGATTGTCAACCCCAACAATTGCTCTGGAAAGCGTAGCGGAGCTGGAACGAACACTTCCTCTATAATCCATTCTTTATTGCTGAATTCCACGACCAAATCTAACCCTAAGAGAAATCAGATCTTGAATCTGAAAACTCGTCGTACAACCCAGCCAATCATGTGTCTTCACTGCGCCATAAACTAAATAGAGTCAGTGGAGAGTTAGAGCAGGACTTGTAGATCACTGATTATAGAGTACAATTTCAACCATATAAAGAGCTCTGATTCCTGCCTTAATGTTACGAAGTGGGAAATCACGACGTAATTGACGGTTTTGGAGAAGTGCTTGATGTTCTAGGAGGTGCCCAAACGAGCTTAAATACAGCTTAGCCGGCCACGCCTTACGCGAGGTCACGTGCATGAAATATTTACGGATCCACCCAGCAACACTTAATTTAAATATTTTATACTGTCAATGTTTGCTAGATACTACAAGCCTACCGTCTACAAAATGCCATCAATAGAAATCAGCCTAGAAGAAGTACTGGCCCACAATAAATCCTTGAAGGAAGGTCCTAAAGGGCTCGTAGGAGTTTTCGGTAAGTTTGTCGAGAGATTTAGAAGGACCAAAGTCACTGAAACTGGCCCCAAGTTGGAGGTACAAGCGGAATAGGAGAATGGACTTTTCGAGCTTTCATCAAAACACAAAAACTCTCCTCGCACCTACTTGATCGGACGAAATCGCCCAGTGGCAGAGAAGATAATTTCTGATGCTCAAGCCACCAACCCAGACGCGAATATCGATTTCATCGTCGCTGATTGTTCTTTACTAAACGAAGTCTCGAGGGTTTGCCAGGAGATTAGAAAGAGGGAGGATGAGGTCGCTGGTAGTGGAAAGGGAGCGGTAAATCTGCTTGTCTTGTCACAAAGCTCATCCGGATTGGGTGGCCGCTCAGGTAATGTCTCTCAGTGGCTTGCCCCGTTCAATACTTGAACATTGAGATTAATCACCCACAGATACACCTGAAGGGCTAGACGCAAAATTCAGCCTCATTTACCACTCACGCCTTCTCTTCGCACATCTCCTGTCCCCAATGCTCAACAACGCTCACTCTCAAAGTCGTCGCTCTCGAGTCATATCAGTGCTTCTCACCGGACGAGAGACGCTCCTCGATCTCCAGAATCTTGATCTGAAGACGAAGTACTCGACTTCATCTTGTCTCGCCTACGCAACTACGATGACAACTCTTTCCTCCCACCATCTCGCCAAAATCAACCCGGGACTGACTTACATCCACACCAATCCAGGAATTGTAAAAACGGGTGTGATGCGGTACTTGCCGTGGTACATGCGAGCGGTCAGTCATGCAGGTTATGCGGTCTTGACCCCGTGGCGTATGGATGTTGAGGAAAGTGGTGAGAGGCATCTGGAGATGGGTTTTGCGGAACGGTATGCTTCTGCTGGTGAGATGGAGAATGCAAAAGACGAGAAAGTGCAAGGAATTGGAGGACAGAAAGGATCCTATGCGTTGTATAATAAAGGGCAAGCGGTAGAAGAGATGGATGTTGTGGTGAAGATGGTGAATGAAGGTTACGGTGAAGAGGTTTGGAAACACACGCTGAAGATATTTGAAAATGTGGAGAAAACTGGCAGGACAGAATGAAGTAATTGTAACAATTGTAAGACTTTCTTCGTGCTTGATATTGACAGAACCAGAGCGCAAAGCGCAAAGCAGAGACATCTGTACGTTGAGCTATGTAACAATCAGGTCATGTAACTTTCCAAATGTACCTATCGTGGAAGCTTGTCGAACCTTTGACTTTTCCACAAGAAAGAAAGAAAGAAAGAAGGTTGCGCCGTACACCAGTATCAAATATACAATCCAGAACACCGAAAGAACACTTATTGCTGTACAACTCCATCACCTGAAATTGGAGACTCCTCCTTCTTCGCAATTCTCCCTCTCACAGCTTTCACCTTCCCACCAACCATCTCCTTCAATCTCCTAAGCCCAAATCTTTGAAGACAACCACTCTTCACCTCATGTTCTTCCTCGTATCCCTCAGCACATTCACAATCTCCCACACCTTGAACCAGTTTCTTTCCACAAGCAGCACATCCATTATTTTGTTCTGGCTCGTCATCTTCAACCCTTGGCGCCGGTAATTGAGGCAACGGCTTTCTCGTAACCTTTGGCATAGGTGATCCTGCTTCTCTTCGTTCTTCATCTCTGAAGTAATCTGCATCATTTGTAATTTTGCTCAACACTCCCATCATATTCTCGGGCGTCTCAGGAGGTGTGATTAGACCGTGTCGTTGCCTTGCCGGTAGGTATGTGGCATACCGAGTGGAGTTTGGTGTAACATTCGCGTAGCCATAATGAGCCTCATCTTCTGGAAGTGAACTACTCATATGTGTTGGGATGTCTTTGGAATCCCATCCACTGTTGATTGTCGTCTCGGGTGAAGTGTCTGACCTTTCAGCTTGTTCGGTGGACTGTATAGACGTATTTTGGATCACTGGATCATTCTCTTCCGGTGGCGCGAGCTGGAAGTGGTGTGCCGAACGTGCTGTCGAGTCACTGGCTATAGAGAACTTCTTGGGCGTGATGGAGGCCTCGAACTCAAACTTTTTCTCATCACCAGAACCAAATTTGTACGTGGATGTTACAGCTTTGGCTGAAAGAGCCACGTTTAATGGCTTGGCTGCTTTTTCCATTAACGGAATGCGCTTCGTTTCCTTGATGAGTTCATTATCCGGTAGTGACGTTGTTGAAGGAGCTGATGTACCAAAACTGAAGCCAGAAATGGCCGCAGGACTTGTCGTATCCGAGGAGGGAAGGTTTTCTACTCGGATTGTCTTGACCTTCGTCGGAGTTTCAAATTGGAACGGAGCCGAACTCGTAGCCTTAGATCCAAATGCGAATGCAAACTTCGAAAATGGATTTGTTTCGGGAGTAAAGGCAGTACTTGGTCCAGTCTCTTGCTGCTCTGTGATGGCTATCCTGGGCCCCTTGATTGGTGAACACGGTTCATGGGTAGGAGGCGATGGCATGTGTGGCAAGTCAGAAGGAATCGACTCTGGTCTCTTCCCTTCCCTTACGGACAGTTGAGGAGTTGGCGCAGATGAAAAGTTGGCAGAGAGTATGCCCTTATTGGTGGTTTGATTGATTGGAGGAATCTTGGTGAAGATGTTCGGTCTGCTTAAGGAGGATTCTTGGAAGGGATCATCGGTAGTTAGGTCGTTATGAGCTGCCTTTGGCTTCAACGCCAATTTTGTGGTACGCACCTGCGGGCATTTACTGTCAGTGAATCTGGTGTCGTGCTATCATGGAGTGACTTACGATGTCCAGCTGCTCTTCCTCCAATCCAGCCTTCACTTCGGTGGCGTTAGACTTTATTTTAGCTAGTTCTTCCCTAAGCTTCCTGCGTCTCCTTCTCTCTGCTTCTCTCTGCTCGTGTTCTTTCAGCCTCTGGTCTTCTTCCTTAACGAGGACTTTCCATTTGTTAGACACCTTCTTGACTTGAGAATACTCTGGTCTTGATAGATTATTGTGAACTCCTTTGCAGAGCAATAGAGCCGCAAGCTCTTTTAAGTCATCAATGGCATCGATCAGTTGTTTAGATCGATCCATTTGATCAAGAAGTTGGCTTGCTGCGGGCAGATCAAATCTGTTGATGATATTTCTACATCTTCGACCCTTGCTGGGTGCAAAGCCCACACAGTTGCGCTCTTGCTCTGGATTGACATCCAGGATTTGGCGCAGATTCCAGTAGGTTGGCATAATGAAAGAGAAAGGTCAGATTCGAGAGTTTAAGAGAATATATTTAACATTAGTGTGAAGTTTTTAAAGGCGATGATACGAGCCTTAAAGGAAGAGCGCTGATCGTTATATACGTATTCAACCGCTGGATTCAAAACGATTACTATGCATGCATATTCAATGGTGCAACGCAATATTCAGGGGAGGTGCTCTGAGTCTCGTTCTCCACGAATAGAAGCCCCAAGACACTTGTGTGCCAGATACCTAAAATGTGGGGAATGGGGCAGAGTCTCCTCGAAATGGAGTCAAGACTAGTAGTAGTCTGCCTGGTGGCAGATGACACACGCACACAGCCACTAACTGTTGGTAAAAAACGCAGGAGTATTGGACAACAGCACACCCAGATTGTGTGAGGGGTAGGAACTTTGGGACTCAGCCATATCTAATCCTTGCACACGCAGGGCCAGGGGTAATAAGCCGAGCCAAGACGCAGCAATCGCGCGTCACCGAGATCCTTTGTATCAGTGAGGGAGTCCAAGCCACTTGGCATGTCCCCCTAATGGCACATTGCCGATTCGTAGGGCTCATCGGCTCGGTTCCGTTGTGGTTATCAAGGAGTTCCCGTCTCGAAACGGTCCGCGTAACAACAGGGCGTTCAACGGCTTCGGTCAAGTGGACCCTTAAACACCAACATCTTTTAGGAAGCTGGATACCGAATCAAAATTTCAAACAGGAAGTGAAGGGAACGAGCTAAAGTTTGGGGCGGATTGAGAAACTTTGATGGCACATTTGTTCCTGTAAATAAAGAAAGCTTGGTTTCAATATGTTGCAAAATCCGATGTGATTTAGACGTTCTGAATAGACAGCGAACAGTACAGTTTCATGTCGTCATTGTGATAGAGTCTAGAGTTCACGCAACTAATTGTGGCACGGAGAGAAGAGGTCAAAGAGCGGTGCATTTAAAAGATGCTTAGAGGAACAGAAACTTAGTTGCTGATAAACCGTTTTTGACACTCTACAAACTTTTCTTAAGACCTGAAAAGCATTAGACCCGCCTCTTCAGGAGAAATGTCATTTCCCCCTTCACCGTCGTCACTAGCTTCATCTTCACCCAGTGTCATTTTTTGCCCTAGTAGCGTCCCGAAGAATCGGTCGACGGCCTCTGGCTCCCAGCTTCCTCGATCTTCTGGAGCCATGAAATTCTGCAGCTTTTCATGTACTGTAAATCGCATCTTACGACCTTTGCTAGCTTTGGTATCGACGTTCTTCCGTGTTTTCGCCTCTTTTACCGCAGTCCACTGCATTGCTTGCCCTGTATCCCCTCCATTGACTGGAGCAGTTAATGACTCGACTCTTCGCTGGTCCACCAATTCCTTTAAGAGCATTTGATAGAAATTGCCGTCATCGTAGATATCGGCGTCTTCGGTGACTTTCTGATTCCTTTGAACGGGTGCACATGACCTTGGCATCTTCGTGCGCTTCACAAGATAATCGGAGTTTGCGAGCTGATCTTGAAGTAGGGAAGTGATTGATTGTTGAGCTGCGGTAGGGTTGAGCTTTTGAGAAATTGGCAAGGATGCAGTGCCCTTGACTTTGGCTGACCATTTCTCGAGTGTTGCTTGTCGGTTGTCAATAACAGAAACCTCGGTAGCCTGCATGCGTTCCCATGCAGCCGTTGATGATGTTGATAGCTCGATACTCCTCTTTCGTTTTTGACCCGTCTTGGACCCAGAGGTTGCCTTTAATAATTCATGCCGGAGGCCATCCAGGGTGTTCCATAATTTGATCGCTGCCTCTTCCGCTGCCTCATATGGTTGATTGGTGATTTCGGCAGACTCTCTGTCTTCCACGGCAGCCATAGAATTTGTTGCAATCAGAGCCTTCTGTAAAACCATTCGAACGCTCAGGAGAGAATCGAAAGTATGTCTCTGCTCCTTCACAGCATTGCCTTTGTCTGCATCCACTTTAGCCGCTTGAGATATCGTGGCTATGACCGTCTTCTGTTCTTCGCCCATTATTTTTCGAAGCTCGGCACGCCGTGCCTTCTTGTCGACCTCGTCTTCACTCCCGCTTTCAGACTCTTCTCCTGTTTCTTCCACATCACTGTCTTCGAATTTGTCTTCGAGTTGGTCACCATTGTCTTCTGAGCTCTCACCCCCTGAAACTTCCTCGCCGTCCCCTCGCAAATTATCTGAGTGTTGTTCTGCGACGTCTAAGATATCCTCATCAGTCTCGCCGCTCTCAGAGCTATTCCCATCAATAGCGACTCCTTCGTCGTCGCTGTCCGACATAAAATCCGCTGCAGTAGGTCGCTTTTTGATACCGTTGGATACCCTCGGTTTGCTGCTCCCTCTAAATGTAAAGCTCTCGAATTTTTCGTCGTCGCTCGCTCCAAAAGCATTGTCACTGTCGATGTCTCCTTCGTCCTCTATGTCCAAATCAATAGCTTCAGGGTCCGCAAAGTCGGTGCTTTCTGTCTTTGCAGCTTCTTCCGAAGCTGCATCAGATTCCACCTCAGAATTGCTTCCAACCTCCTCTTCATCATCGCTGTCATCGAGTAGAGCTGTCCTACTGACTCGGGATCCAGAGTATTCGGGTCCAAGATTGATTTCGTCAGGTTTCCGAAGCTTGCTCGTACTACATAAAGTTTAGCAATCAGAAAATTTTGGGAAAAACTTTACATACCCAACTGCCGCATAATGCTCAGTACCATCTAAGCCGTCATCGCTCTCATCAGAACCGCTCTCTTCGTCGCTTCTCTGAATTGGGGCATCTTCTTCGGGATGAAAGTCTACAATGAATTAATACACGTAATACGATTGCAACCCAGTACATAACTGACCATTAGCCATTGGCTCATCTAGAGTAGCAATTTGCTGTGCAAGAGATTTAACTCTCCCCATGTTGAGCAGCTACTAAGTGTTGTTTCTTCCTCTCCAAAAAGATTTCCGAGAATTTCATTGTCGTTCCCCACATTCTTAGCGCGCTAGCGGCCGCCTCAGGAGCTACTCTACTCGAGGCAATTCGATGCGACAAGCAGATTAAACATGAAGCCTCGATTATTTTCCACGATTCGTTGCCTGCAGCATGAAAATCCGCTGGTAAGCTGGAAATGATACCAACATAGCCTCTCACAAGTGCTGATATTTTGAGCCAGGGTCTGCCACGAAGTGGCAGCATTCCACGCATGCAACGAGGATTGCCCGAACGACGAAAGATAAAGGATGTCAAGAAGGTTATTGCTGTATCATCTGCGAAAGGCGGAGTGGGAAAGTCGACAATTGCAGGTTTGAACACTAATCAGAACTACCAAAAACATGTCTAAGAGGAAGCAGTCAACCTCGCCCTGGCGTTTGCTCGACGTGGACTTCGAAGTGGCATCTTAGACGCGGATATCTTTGGTCCTTCTATCCCAACACTTTTGAATCTTTCCGGGGAGCCAAGACTATCTTCAAGTCCCTCCAACCCATCGTAATCAAAAAGTGGACAGGTCTGACGACGAACAGACAACCAACTTATACCACTATCGAATTATGGAGTCAAGTCCATGTCCATGGGATATCTCGTTGGCGACGAGGCACCAGTAGTGTGGCGTGGACTTATGGTTATGAAGGCTTTACAGCAGCTTTTACACGATGTCGATTGGGGGGGTCTGGATATTCTCGTGCTAGATCTGCCGCCAGGGACAGGGGACACGCAATTGACAATCACACAGCAGATCGTTCTTGATGGTAGAATTTTCACTTTTTCATGGAGATAACATCTAACTTCTTTAGGCGCGATTATCATATCTACACCTCAAGACATTGCTCTCAAAGATGCCGTGAAAGGAATCAACATGTTCAAGAAGACAAATATTCCAATCCTGGGAATGGTTCAGAATATGTCACTCTTCACTTGCCCGCATTGTCAAAACAGTACCCACATATTTGGGTCCCATCTAGGGGTAGTAAAAGCTTGTCAAGATCACGACATTAGCTTCCTGGGAGACATACCACTTCATGCAAGTATTTGTGATGATGCAGATAGGGGAAAGCCAACGGTTGTATCTGAGCCAAATAGCGAGAGAGCAAAGTCGTTCATGGCGATATCTCAACGCGTAGGTGAAATGGTTGGGTTATGACAAGCGCACTTCAGATCTGGGAAGAGTCTTACCATTGAAAAGAATAGTTCGTTGATTGTTCAGGAGATCCCTCGACTTGTCGATGGCGCGAGTCGTTGAGGTGCGCACACGAAGCTGAGCACTGTTTTCCGCCCCTAGGAATCAAAGAAGTCTCCTATCAACGTCACAGCTTTTTAGCTTGCCCCATGTGAACAGCGTTATGAAAGGGCTGGGGGTACATCCATTCATTCTCTAACGTATTTCCTGCCTCGGATACTAGTGGTAGAAGAGCGAGCCCGGGTTAGCCTCCGTCAAAAATTCTTGCATGCAAAAAACAGTGACCCAGAACTCCATCCTTAGCGCCTCATACTTGCAGAGTATGCCCATTCTCCCATCTTGGCTTCAGACTCTCTTAAAATCCTTCTTCATCACCGTTGGTCTGATAGATGTGTCGGCTTCGTGTAGGATCCTTCCGCATACTCTGACCTGAACCAGTAAAACCAACTATACTCATTAGCTTGTGTAAATACAAGAATCAGGGTGTACTTACCTCTGCCATGGACGCCCTCTGGCGTACGGAACATGCTTTCCTTCTTCGCCGCCTTGCCAAACTTGCCCTTCTGTGCAAAATCCTGCCATTTTGATTTGCCAGCTTCCAATTCTTTATTTGCCTTGATCTTCTTTGGGACTTTGGCAGGTCGAACAGGACCATCACTGACCTTACTAGGCTCACGCTTAGTCTGCTGTGCAAGCTCTGGATTAATGTCTGCTGCTGCAGATATGACATTGGTGTTCACTGGAGGGGGTGGAGGTAACGACGCTGCCACTGGGGTTCCATCAGCCTTGCGCTTATTTGGGTTGATAACGGGTTTAATGTCCTTGGCCCGTAGAGTTTCAGTTGTGTCGTAGCTCTTGAACTTTACAATATAAACCGGTGCAGTGGAGGAACCTGTAATAGACGTGATCCTCGCGGGATAGAAACCTTTATCGCCCGAATGCCATTTGGCTAACACGGTGTCGTTTACTTTAAAGTTGGTGGACGATTCGGACTCGTCCGCAGGAACTGTTGGTGTTGTCTTCTTGAAAGCGGGGTGGTTCTCTCGGGACCATTTCTCCTTCACAGGCGGCTCTGCTGACTTCTTTGGTACAATTGCCGGAACTGAAGAAGGCTTTAGTTCTGCGATCGCAGCTTCGGTGAGGGAAATGACTTGTTCGAGTTCAGTCTTTAATTCCTGAAGCTCTGTGCTATCCGGATCTGCTTGGAGTCCTAGTTGGACTGTCTCCAACTATTGAGATGTCAGAAATGCTATGAAAGGTAGGCGGACCTCTACTGACCTGTAGCTTGTACTCCTTGATCTCATTTTCGAAATTCGCGATGTCACTCGCCATCATAGTAGAAGCCCTTCGAGGTGTTGCCTTCCGGTTTCTTCGCGGGGATCTAGTGCCTGTGATAATTTCTGTTGCTGGTGAATTATCAGAGAACCAATATCTGGTGTATTTTAGAGAAAGAAAACGTGAGAATTGAGGAAGGAGTTCTGCTTGATGGTGGACGAGGAGGATCTCGAGAATTCAGTCACCTTTGAAATCTGTGTTGAAGGGTGCCTGGCAGCCTAAGGCTAACAGGGCCTGGTACCCGTTTCATTGCACGTCTCACTAGCAGTTCCATATATGTGGCCATGAATGCCCTCCGTAGTTTGTTCTGTACAGTTGACAATATACTTGATTTGCCCTAATTGAGTTCTTTCGTACGATTCTTTATGATTGCTACCCTTGAGTTGGAGACGTGACTTCCAACAATCTGGGCTGGGAAGAACCGATCACGGGTTGAGATATGCTTGAGGCTAACTATTAGTCAGCAAGGCTGTGGGGCTGGTGGACATACCAGTATTTGGTCCGCACCCCCCAACCTCACATTCATACAAGCCACATCCCAAGACGAACCACACCATGCAGGGCTTCAATATGGGACGTTATGTCCCTCCTGACCAGGAGGGACTTCTCAGTGGAAATCAGCTGCACGGCAAACACGCTCTGGGAGCTCGAGCCAACAAGATTTCGCAAGGGATTCTCACTGTTCGATTCGAGATGCCGTACCCGATCTGGTGCACACACTGCCCAAAGCCTACGATCATCGGACAAGGAGTGCGCTTCAATGCTGAGAAAAAGAAGGTAGGAAACTACTTTTTGACCCCGATATTCAGTTTCCGAATGAAACATGTTGCCTGCGGAGGCTGGATCGAGATTCGTACAGATCCCAAGAATACGGCATATGTGGTCACGGAGGGTGCGAGAAAGAGGGATCTAGGAGAGGATAAGGTCGAAGAGGGAGATGTGAAAATTTTAACACAGGAGGAAAGGGAGGCATTAAGAGACAATGCATTCGCTGCCTTGGAAGGAAAGCTCGAGGATAAAAAGAGACTGGAACAGAGCAAGCAGCGACTGGAAGAACTACAAGATCTTTCGGAACAGCAATGGGACAATCCTTACGAGCAGAACAAGAAATTGAGAAAGCTGTTTCGAGAGGGAAGGAAAGAAAGGGAGAAAGACGCAGCGGCCTCTGCTGCTTTACAGGACAAAATGAGTCTCGGGGTCGATTTATTACCTGAGCATGATGATGACGTGAGAAGAGCTGGATTTATTGAGTTTGGAGGAATTGATCCTGAGAAAGAGGTTGAGAAAGCTATTTCGAAGCCCCTTTTTATGACGGAAGTTTCGAATGAGAAAGGAAAGTCCACAAAATCCAGGCATTCTAAGAAGCGGAAAGCAGAGTGGGCTGCGAAGCAAATTACTGCCAATCTTGCAGCTGAAATTAGAGGAAATACAAGAGCTGCCATGGACCCTTTTCTTACAGGAAATCGATCATCTGGGTCAACCTCGACAAAGGCCGTCCCGAAACCTTCTCTATTAGGGGTGAAAAAGAAGCGTCCAAGACTTAAAGAGGGCTCAGAGTCAACGAGTGGGATTGGTCTTGTGGATTATGATTCAGATTGAGTTTCAGAGATAGTTCAAATATGAGCAAAGGGTGATCCATCCTCCAGTAGATAGGGCGTTATAGGATGGAGCTGCGAATGATACCCCAGGACTTGCCACAAAACTCAAGTGGCCATTAGAATGAAGTTTTATAATCAATGCATAACGATAAAGCGATGCTTATTGTCCAATGCCTGTTAAAGTTCTGTATTGAATTCTGTCGTATGCTTTGTCTCAGATCTCCCGTCTTCAGTCTTGCGGTGGTTCATGTGCTCTCCATGTGTCACTACCATGATCATAGAACTGCCTTGTTATTTATTCAGAGAGATCCGAGTCCAGGTGGATCATATGAATTGGATGCCGCACGATCATTATCAATTACGGCCTAGAAGATCAACAAAGAGGAGACTTTTTCACTTCTCCAAGAGATCCTGCGTTCTTCCTGCATCATGCACAAATTGATCGTACCTGGCGGGAAGGGCAGCATCAAAACCTCACAGCTCTACAGAATGCCATTAGTGGAACCATCACCGTCAATTATTCACCATCAAGCCGAATGGAACTCTTGAGGGTTGGCTTGAGATGGAGATCCCCGGAACGGGAACTGAGATAAAAAGAATGTGATGTCTTCGACCAGAGGACCGCTCTGTTATATTTGTGTTTAAATATTTAACAAAGGTGTAATTAGAAGACAAAGTGTAACAGATAGAGCTTCCATGCAAGAAATGTCTAATGATCATCACTTATTCTTAGGGTATCAATCTAAACTTCGCATGCTATGACTCCAAATTACACGGATGGAAACTCTCCACAACCACCTACCTAGTTCTTGTCACCCCTACCCATAAGCGTCGGAGATCCTGGACTCGTACCGAGTGTGGAATCGGTCTCGACGCTTATCCCTCGTCCTAGTGGGCTACCCTTCGCTCCTAGAGAGCCTTGGACACGGTCAAGCGGTCTTGTTGACTTTCGATGAGGACGATATGGTGACGTTGGGGCAGATGACGGCATAGGCATATTCGATGGGCTTCTACGAGAAACAGATGATTGGTTCCTATTTCTAAGCAACCAAGGTTCGGGCGTCTTCGAGTTTTGCTCTCGACTCCATTCCTGCTGCGGCGGAGGATAGCCATTATGTTGATTAGGCTCTTCATACGGCGTATCTTCTCGATTGTATACGTCCCAATCGCCTTCATACTCCTGTGGCCCTTGAAATTGATTCTGGTAGTCTTCGCCTCTTTGCTTGATAGGAGATTCGTCATATGGATCAAAGCCCATTTTGCGTACGGCATCTCGGCGAGTACGTTTACGGAGATCGGCGTCTGCACCTGCACCTGTCGTAGATGCCTCGCGGAGAAAAAAGTTCAAGATTTCGTCATGTATAGAGAGATGTGATGCTTGTTCGAATTGTTGAGCCATCGTTAGGCGGATCAACATCTCCAGGAGTGATAGGGAAGTCCGAATGGAAGCCTGAGGCGAATTCGCCGGCGACGACGAGCGGAAAATTGGAGGAGAACTTGCTATTTGTCGGCTGGAAGCGGGAGCTACAGATGATTCTTGATTGAGATGAAAGCTTTCAAGACCGTCAATTAAGCTGTCATCGTTTTGTGCATCTCGTGATGAGCTTGGCCGATAAGAGGTATAAGCCAAGTCGTCGTCGTCGACATTTTGCTCGCCTTCGGAACTCGAATCCTCTGGCTCTGTGTAGACTTCTAATGCGAGCCACTCGGTATCGAGATATGTTGGAAGTCGCCATGCTTGGTTGACCGGAGACTGGACCCCATCGACTGCCTCTTTCAGTATCGTTGTAGAGCTTTCTCTACGGATTTGCTCGTCAATGACATCCTGAGAATCGTCCTCTGACTTAGATTCCGATTCAGATACTTCCTGTGCTTCAGGATCGTCGTACAGAAAAGTGTCCTTCTCATTCTCCTCCATCGTTTTGCGCGGCGCCTTTGCATTGATATCTCGTCTCAAGAGAAGCACAGCATTGTGCCTCTCTTCTGGGTCACCGATACCAAGTACCTTTCCCGTATCAGCATAAAAAATCCTCGAGATCTGATAAACCGGGAGGAACTCCTTGACACCAGCCAGCCGAACATCTCCGTAAGGACCGGGTTGTGGCCCATCTTCGAAATCATGAACTCTGTCATCTTCCAGATCTTCGATGATTTCAAGACGGTAGCAGTATTCATTTCTTTTATGCTCGCCCGTCATCATAGTTGGTCTTTCCTCGGTACCCTCAATGGGTTGAAGAATCGGTTCGCTTGTGCACCTGAACATATCCTGGTGCCTTGATTGAAGAGGTATCCGCATAAGCTTAACTCGTGCTTTGTGTATAACCTCTTTGAAAGTCGTCTCTGTTGCAGCATCTTCCTTCGTAGAACCCTCTTCCAGGATTCTTCCTTTCGCGGCATCTTCTTTTGCCGCAAGTTCCGTCTTCGTAGCTGTTAGTGGGTATTTCAGCTTCAGATCTCCACGATGATACCCGCCGAAAAGCATATACAATGATAATGTGAACGCAGGTCCAACATGAATAGGCGTTCCCGGGTCCATAGAATATCGAGTATCAGCGGCCGTGAGCAAGGTGCTGGCTTGTAGCATCCTCGATGGCGAAACCGAGTGTGGTAGAGTTGCCGACAGACTTGCCCCCGAGGTTGTGAGAGCTAGGTTGATGAGTGGAACTGCATCCTCAATACGAGCAAGGAGATTTCGGAGGTCTTGAATAATGGCTCGAATTTCATGTTGATGAATCAGCTTCGACTTGGCTCTGTTGTGCATTCGTCGGGAAACCTCCTCTGCGGTGGCCGCCTTTGCAACTCGAATACCCAAAGTTTGGATCTCCCACCGAAGATCTTTGGTCAAGGTTACCGCCGATTCTAAAGTTGAGTTACCTCTCGAAGAGCTGACATTAATCAGTAAAATAATATCTCATTGGAAATGACAGAATTACATACATGAGCTCAATCAGGTCAATTGCTGGAGTAATGATCTAGGACATTGTTAACATAGAATAAGTATCGAAAGGTAGGTGCAGA
Organism: Hyaloscypha hepaticicola; assembly: GCA_002865625.1. Classification (NCBI taxonomy): domain Eukaryota; kingdom Fungi; phylum Ascomycota; class Leotiomycetes; order Helotiales; family Hyaloscyphaceae; genus Hyaloscypha; species Hyaloscypha hepaticicola. Next base: position 675,762 of record KZ613465.1, on the reverse strand, counting down.
ACAAAGTTCTAGATAGAAACGACATTTCTAGGAACTAGGGGGGAAATTGCAAGAACAGCTTACTCTGATTTTGCCATGTAATCGTTCTTGAAGATTTTGGAGCTCTTGGTAGTCCCCATCGTCATCGACCGTCTGTAATCTCCATTAGATAGCTGGAGACATGAAGCAACCAAAATAGTTTCATACCTTTAGCAACCTCGATGACTGTCTGATAGCATACGATGCCGTGATTCCTATGCCAGATCTATACACTTATTGGGGACTTGTTTAAATCATATTAGAGACGCGAGCTTACCGAATTGCATAGTTCATGGCATGCTGGGTGATCTGTTGTCTACCATGAGCACGTGATGTTGAAGCATGAGGGTGGTCGGGGTCCTTGTACCTTGCCTAATAAAGCCTCCATTGTCAGTCCTGCTGTCGATGCAGCGTGGTCATCGACTAATGATACCCGGAGTTGTTTGGCAATTTTCCATGTCGAAGGTTTAGGTTGACAATAAGTTGACTAACGCGTTGTCACCTTGACGCGCTTTCGAGTCACGAGAAGGAGAGGTTGCGATGTGTCCGACTATGGCGGCCGGTCTGTACCGGAGCCACAACCTTCGAAATTTCCATGGCCCAACTGGTGATCCAACTTAACTTTGATTCATATTTTCAATTATTTCAGACAGTACAAGGGTTCTATCCTGCGCTGCTCTGAAGCTGCCTTGATACCACACTTGTACCTGACTCACAAATTGTCATATCCTCTCTCACTGCCCCTTTTCTTTGTGTAGCGGTGACGTGCAGGGCGACCCAGCCAACCCCTCCATCCTTCTTAAAACGGCCGATAATATCTTGCCCCACAACCTTCGATATCAAACTCGACAAAACTTTCACCAACAACAACTACCCCAATAACCACAATCATGTCAGATCTAAATTCTTGGGAAGACGACCCTGCTGCGCAGGAAGAGAACCTCTCGCGGCAGGCGCAGCAAATGAACTTGAACAACAATCCTCAGCAAGGAGGCAGCTTCCGACCGGGCGCCAGTTCTTTTCAGCCCGGAGCACAGTCCTTCCAACCCGGACAGAACTTTCAGCAATACGGGGGTGGATATGAACAGTCCGGATACCAAAACTACTACAATGCGCAGGCTGGGCAGGGCTACGGATATCCCCAGTACGGTCAGCAAGGTGGCTATAACCAGTTTCCTCAAGGGGGGTACAATGCTGGATATAACCAAGGTGGCTACAATCAAACCTATGGTGAGAATTTGTCCCAAAGCCACAAGTCCAACCTTCCCCATTCTGTTGCTTTCACATCCTTTGTGCAGATTTTGCTGACACGGTACATTTATGTAGGACAACAATACCCTGGTTACGCACAACAACCGCAAGCCGCGTCCACCACTTCACAACAAGCCCCTCGTCCGACTCCTACAATTGCAAAACGACCTATAGATGGCTCTTCAGGGTCTGCTGAATTGAACAAACCCATCACGACAAAGGATGGAGCTCCAAAGGTACTTAGTATTGGAGGGGATGCCCCCAAGCCAAAAGCCAAAGTCCTTTCAATAGGTGTTCCGTCTGCACCAAAATCCGAGCCAAAAAAGGATACATCTACTGCAACAAATGCCTCTTCCGTCGCAGCTGCTACATCAGCTGAAGCTGGTGCTAAAGTTACTGCAGCTAAAGCAATTGAGAAGGTCGAGAAGAGCGCAGCCTCAGAAAGTGGCAAGACTTCACCCACCCCTTCATCTGGACGCTCTAGTCCAACCCGTGGCGCTGCTAAGGCTGCTGCTCGCGAAGTAGATGCTGTTGAGAAGGAACAGGCTGCAGATGTCGATGAGGAAACTCTGAAGGAGATCTACGGAAAAGAGCATGTCAATATCATATTCATCGGTCATGTGGACGCTGGAAAGTCTACCCTCGGTGGAGCAATCCTAGTCCTCAGTGGGATGGTTGATGAACGAACACTTGAGAAATATAAGAGGGAAGCCAAGGAAATGGGCCGTGAAAGTTGGTGGCTTTCATGGGCCTTGGATCTTACCAAGGAAGAACGTTCTAAAGGCAAGACTGTTGAGGTTGGGCGCGCTTTCTTCGAAACAGACAAACGAAGATACAGCATTCTGGACGCACCTGGTCACAAGACATATGTGCCTAGTATGATCGGTGGGGCATCTCAAGCCGATGTTGGTATCTTGGTGATTAGTGCACGGAAGGGAGAGTACGAAACCGGGTTCGAGAAGGGCGGTCAGACTCGAGAACACGCCATGCTGGCGAAGACGCAGGGTGTCAACAAGCTGGTTGTTGTCATCAATAAAATGGATGATCCTACTGTGGAGTGGTCAGAAGATCGGTACAAGGAATGCACTAGCAAGCTGTCTCAATTCCTGAAGGGAACCGGATACAACCTCAAGACCGACGTCTTCTTTATGCCAATTGCCGCGCAACAGTTGATGGGCATTAAAGAACGTATTCCTCCCGGAGTCTGCTCATTCTACAATGGCCCATCTCTGCTCGAATACCTCGATAGTATGGCAGCACTGGAACGAAAGGTTAATGCGCCTTTCATGATGCCTGTCAATGGCAAGTACCGTGATATGGGTACTCTTGTGGAAGGAAAGATTGAGTCTGGTGTGATCAAGAAAAGCATGGCTCTGGTCATGATGCCGAACCGAGAGAAAGTCGAGGTCGCAGCTCTGTACGGGGAGACAGAAGATGAAGTCAATGCAGCACAATGCGGAGACCAAGTCCGAATTCGGTTGCGCGGCATCGAAGAAGAAGACATCCTGCCGGGTTTTGTTCTGTGCTCGCCGAAGCGACTTGTGCATTGTGTTAGTGCGTTTGAGGCACAGATTCGTATCTTGGACCTGAAGAGTATCTTATCAGCTGGATTCAACTGTGTTTTGCATGTTCATTCTGCCATTGAAGAAGTTACTTTCGCAGCGTTGCTTCATAGCCTACAGAAGGGAACAAACCGAAGAAGTAAGAAACCCCCCACGCATGCAAAGAGGGGAGACAGCATCATTGCGAGGATGGAGGTCATTGGTGGCGCAGGCTCTGTCTGCGTAGAGAGATTCGAGGATTACCCCCAACTAGGACGCTTCACCCTTCGAGATCAGGTAAGAGACCGCCTCCCACATGTTTGGAGGATCTTCAAGCTAACGTATGCAAGGGACAAACAATTGCAATTGGCAAGATCACCAAGCTGATCACGCAGGACGAGGTTGCCGCCACGCAAGCCGCATCTGCCGCTGCTTAAATGATCAATTCAAGATCTACGACTTTACGATTCGGGAGGGCGGTCTTCTGAGGCACAAACGAGAAACATCTTGCATAGGCATGGAAGCTTTCATGTAGACTAAGCATCAGGGAAAAGGCCCGTAGCTAAGGTTCATCGAGTGCCAGTGGTAGATAGACAATATAAAAGCACATCCCGTCTAATGAAGATGTCGTAAGATGACAATCTGAACTTTCCACCGTCATCGTTACAATCATAGCTAGGTAATTATACAGCTAGTGGGTCAATTTGACGTAGAAAACAAATTAGTTTCGAATCGTTGTTTGGTATTGTTGCTAGTAAAAAAGATATGCTACATTTTCCGATCCTTTGCCAGAGGGCCTCCTTTTGGCTTTGTGCTTTCCTTCGAAGCAATTATACGGGCTCCATTTCAAGACCTCCTCCAGGTGTGTTCCTTCTCCTCTTCATCGAAACCTTACCGCTCCTCCACGCACTTCCCTTCTCTGTCCTTCAACTTGCTATCTTGAGCTCCCCAATAACAGGCTTCAAGATCTCAGGAAGGATCTTTGCCGCATCGCCCTGAAACAAGAAATCGCCGTTCCTCAAATTGCTAGCAGCCCCTAATTCCCCATCCAAACCATCCATGTTGATCACCGCAACCCTCGCTCCTTTCCTTTTTGCTTCTTCAACATACCCTGCAGCCGGCCAGACAGTAGCTGTAGTCCCAATCACCAGAATCAAGTCTATCTTATCCTGCTTAATCCACTCATCGATTTCCCCCAAGGTATCTTCAGGCAAAGCCTCGCCAAACCCTAAGCAGTGGAATCAGCAATTGCTCGATACATAATGCTTCGGGAGTAGATATCGTCTCGCGAGAAATCATGAAGCAATCCTGGAAAAAGGAAATGGGTCTCCCAAAATACTTACAGACAACGCCCGGTCGAAGCAGGCCTGTTTTGCACTTAGGACAATGTGGAAGATCATCTGGGTTGATGGTTGTTGTGTTGACATTAGGGTCCATGTAAGCTGCGGTGGCCCGAACAGTGTTCTCAGCGGGTACAAGACGGTCGTCTTCCTCGGATTCTATGGCGAGAAGGGGATGGAACGGATCATCATAGTTGTTGAGCTCGATCCGGTCACAGCTGAAGCACTTTATGTCGAAGACACTGCCGTGGAGGAGTTTGAGTTGCTCTCGAGGGTGTTCTGCGCGCTGAGAAAGACCTGTGAAAAATAATCAGTCAAGTCTTAATCGAGATGTACTAATGTAATCTGATATTTGATTCATGAGCAATGAACAAGGAGGTGGGAATGTAGTGAGCATTTTGTAACATGACCCTATCACAACCGAAAGTTAGGTAGATTCATACCGTCCACATTCTGCGTAAGAGTGATGAAATCCGGCAACTTTTTAGACAACTCTGTCAGAGCATAATGACCAGCGTTTGGTTTTGCTTGCAGAGCTTTGTGCCTTCTATAAGAATAGAAGAGCCACACCAGTCCAGGGTCTTTTTCGAAGGCCTCTGGTGTAGCAAGAGATGTTGCTCGATGGTTTCTCCACATCCCACCAGCCCCTCGAAAGGTGCCAAGTCCAGAAGCTGCCGAAAGTCCAGCACCACACAACGCCATGATCCGCTTTGAGGATGTTAGGACCTCGTGGAACTTAGAGACATCGCTGCTAGGGGCGCGTCTATTCGCCATGTGAGCTGTGGTTGATAATCTTCTGTGCGAAATGCGAATATTGAAATTTAGAATGTGTTTTTGCGCCAACAGCATGGCCTATTAACAGGCAGGTGATTGCCTTAAATGTGTTGGAGCAGTCACGCCGATAGTGTACCAGTAGGCACCAACATGCGGCTCATGTTAGTTATTTGCTAGCTTACGATGGTTTAATTCAACGTCATGAAAGAGCATAAGTGCCTAAAAGTTTACAGAATCTTTATTACTTCGTGGTTGAACGAATACCTTGATAATATAATGTATTATGAGTGGAGGGTTGCCATAGTATGTCTTATGTTGTAGAGAGGGCCCGGGAGGCTTGAGGAACCCCTGTCCCGGAGACGGAACTAAAACCACGCTAAAGTTCGGCCGGAAGAACGCGACTTCCGGCCAAAGAAAAAAGGTTCGAGTTCGAATTTCGAGAAGCATTATTCGCGGCAAACTCACCAGCATTTCCTCGATTCACCACAGCCTCCCGCCTCGGCCTTCATGTTGAAATGGCCTAGACGAGTTTCTAGCCTTGTGAAATTTCCCAGTTTCAGAGCAACCTCTTGCAATCGACTCTTCAATTTCCGACCAATGGAGCCTGCTCATCCCGTCAAGCACCATGAGGACAACAGTGGTGGTCGAGGTCAGGACACAAGGAAGAGACAGTTTCAAGGTGGACGAGGCCCGAAGAGGCAGAGAACTCGAAAGGAGAAGCCTGTAAAGGAAGGATCTAGTGATGAGGTCTTGCTTGCTGATGTACGCGCACTGTTCGCTGCTCAGAAGATCAGTACCGTCGAGTCGACTACATGGTCTGCCACAGATGAGGCGAGTCCCCGTGAACCCGAGGTCATTTCAAATGAAGATAAGACACCAAAATCTACCAATGGCGTAGCCAAACTTCCGGAGCCGTTCACGGAGATCGAGGTAAAGGTTGTCGAGATCTCATCTACTGGAGATGGTCTTGCTTTGCATGACTCCTCAAGCCAGATCTATGTTATTCCATTTTCTGCGCCTGGTGACATCATCAAAGCAAAAGTGATTCGACATTTTGAAGAGGAGCATTATTCACTGGCAGACTTCGTGTCGGTGGTGGAAGCAGGACCACTCCGGGATGACAGTCGCATCAATTGCAAATATTTCAGCACCTGCTCAGGCTGTCAATTCCAGATGCTAGATTATCCGACGCAGCTGAAGCACAAGAAGACGATCGTCGAGAAGGCATACAAGAACTTTTCACAACTACCGCCTGAGCTTGTTCCCATGATCGAGGACACAATCGGAAGTCCATTGCAGTACGGGTATCGGACCAAACTTACACCTCATTTCGATGGTCCACCCGGGTTCATCAGTAAGCAGGATAAAATGAACGGTGGAAGACTGTATTTCACCGGGGTGCCAAATATTGGGTTTATGGGAAAGGGGTTGAGAAGAACCTTGGATATAGAGGACTGCCCCATCGGCACTGATGCTGTCAGAATGGGAATGAAGAGGGAGCGATCAAAGGTGGCAAAGGAACTGGACAAGTACAAGAGAGGAGCTACAATTTTGTTACGGGAAAGTACCTTGAGGGTCCAAAACGACGACGAGAAAGCGTCCACAGATATTCCGGACAGCATCAAAGTCACTACCCCGAGCTATACAGACTTTAAGTCTTGCATAACAGATAATAACGCTACGTCGACCGAATACATCCACGACTTTGTCTTTACTAGCATTGCCGGATCCTTCTTCCAGAATAACAACTCAATCCTCCCAAAATTTACACAATATATCCGCGATCATATCTTGCATCCCGCACCATCCTCGACAGATCGTCCAATCAAGTATCTGATTGATGCTTACTCGGGATCTGGCCTTTTCACCATAACATTGTCCTCCCTCTTCACTTCATCCACCGGTATTGATATCTCAGCCGCCTCAATAACCTCCGCACGCGAGAACGCAAAACTTAACAAGTTACCGACCTCTCAATGCACCTTCATAGCTGCAGATGCCTCGGAGTTATTCAAGTCTGTTACATATCCAAAGGATGAGACTGTTGTGGTCATTGACCCACCAAGGAAAGGCTGTGACGAAAGTTTTCTAAGCCAGTTGCTGAAGTTTGGGCCAAAGAGAGTGGTGTACGTTAGCTGCAACGTGCATACGCAGGCGAGAGACGTTGGTGTTTTGGTTCGAGGAATGGAAGATAGAGGCGTGAGATACAAGATCGAATCGCTGAGAGGATTTGATTTCTTCCCGCAAACTGGCCACGTCGAGGGCGTTGCTGTGCTTAGCAGAGTTGAAACCACTGGGGACGAGAAAACTTCCAGAGCTGAGCAGGCTTCCGAGGACCCCCAGGCTCCTAATCTCACCAAAGGACGAAGTTGTAGCCCTGCGGGACAATTGACTTCGGGATTTGATGGACCGTACAAATTGACTTCAGGACAAATGGCCCCCCGTCCCAGGCTGTGGGGTCACTCATAGTTTCCTGGGCTAGCTCAGTACTAAGTTTGGTCAAGTCTCGAGGAGACATGGCTCTTGCTTCGTGGAGAGCAAGAAGTTTGTCTGCTACTTCAGCTCATATGTATGAAATACACGATGATACCCACATCTTTGTCAAATCTACGTTGGCCAATTCCTATATTGCTGTTTTGAGACACTTAACATCCCCTGTGAGTAAGCTGAATGACGTTTGGGGATACTGCAAAAGGGACTACTGTATCTCGGAATGGGCTTAGAAGTTCTTTCTACATAAGCGACCTTCTAAGGGGAACTGGCTTACGAGTTCCTTTCCCCCGGACTTGAAATTGGTAACGTTCCTACAAGCTTAGCGCTCATCCATGTACAATTCGAGGTGTCTTCGTAGCATGGTTTTCACAGGACATTTGCCTCACTTCGCTCTTCAGATGTCCCTCAATTCTAAGAAAATGTTTCATACCTCCATAACTTCATAGTTTCTTACTTTCACTATCTACGATCCACACTCTACCTAAGGAAATGTAATTAAAGCTTCGACGCTTCTTCCCTTTCCACGTAGAAGCAATTCGTAAAGGCAGACGAGAGCTCACAGTTGACAGTCTAATTACTCTACCGCTTCCACCACGTTCTCTTCCTCTCCCCCCTCTCCTCGCACTCTTTATACTGGATCCTTACGAGAAGCTGTGATGAGTAGGCTTCTAAGAAGAGAGATGGAGAGAAAGGAAGAGAGTGTGGAAATGAGATTATGTACATGAGCTGCTACTAAAATTCGGAGACATTGGGACAATGGAAATCTCGAATTTGTACCGCTGCTGCTTACATAAGGGGGAGTTAGAGTAGCTCTAAGCAAGGCACTCCATCCACCCTCAACTCGACTAAATAGTTTTCTATTAGAACATATCAGTATGACATTAGAATCTTCACGTTTTCGAGTTTTCAAGATATAAGCAATTTGTTCAGGTTGGACGCCAGCTTTCTCAGGGTGTTCAATTACTTTTATAGCAAGATCCTTTGACCTTCATGGTCTTTCCCGTAAAGCTTAGATCTCCTTGATATCTCCATGGGCTAGTGACCTTTTTAAGTAATGCGTCTCATGTTCTTTATCAGGCAGGCACTGTCTGCTGTTAGGTGTCGTCCTTTTTCAGGAGGTACTTGGACCTAGTAAGTCAATCACCTCTATATAAATCTTGAGTCCTTGACACTCATGGTCTTTCTTGTTAGAAACAAAACTACTAAGAAGAGGCGCCTGGATGTCTGTGGTTAGGTGCAGGACTAAACAAGTTAAGTATTTCATAACTAGGTTCCTTTGACTCTCATAGTCTTTCCTGTAAGACTTGGATCTTCTTTGAGACCTCTATGGGGTATTTTTTCTTAGTGATACGTCTCATCCGTTGTCACTTAAACCGGTCCGTTATCACTTAAACCGTCCGTTGTCAGGTATCGTCGGTTGTTAGGTCTTGTCTGCTTATAGGTACAGGGACCAAGCAATTCAAGCACCTTTATAGAAACCTACAGCCTTTAACCCTCATAGTTATGCATATAAGGCTCAGGCCTCCTTGGTGCCTTCATTGGCTCCTAGCCCTGCTCCTACAACACAATTTAATTATTAGGGAGCAGGATCAAGTAATATAGCTTGTTTCCAAAAGAGCTTATCTCAGGGGTAAGCTCGTTCGCTTGGCGAGGTGGGGATGGCGTTCTGCAAAGCCCATGCAGGAGTTTAGCGGGGTCAGCCACCCTATGACGAAATGTATTTAACAACCTCGAGTCTTGTGCAGGCATTCGAATAAATCCAATGTTCACAAGGCAATCCAGGCAATTCACCTTCCACATTTAAGAAATTGATTTTAGTCAAAATCATCGAGTTGAAGAAGCTTAAAAATACTTGGTTCCCCCGACTTTCAAGCAAAGAGAAAACGACCAAAGCACTTCGAAGATGTCGCCAGCTTCAATCCTCCGCCTTACAGCACGCCAGTCCCTTCGATTACGTTCATCTCCACCCTCAATTCGAATACTCCGTCCATTCTCCCAAACGCCTCTTTCTAGATTCCCACGAAAAGACAGCCAAGACAGAGAGAGTATCAATACCGAAGCAACAGAGTATTCGAAGAGTGGCACAGATGATGGGGCTGCGAGAGAGGAACAAGCTGCATTCGATCCGAATATTACAGATCCGAAGAACGAGGAGAAGACTGCTGGCGAAGGCGAGGTTTGTCAAAACAAGTGAAAGGGCTTGGAAAGTATATGCTGAATGATTTTAGGGATCTAGGAATCCGTTAGATGTATCACCGGCAAATCCTGAGGTTTCGAAGCCTAGAGGAGAGACGGAAGGAGGCGCTGAGAATGCAGGGGGAAGTAGTAAACAGAGTGGAGGCGGAAGTCCGAAGAAGGCCGGTAAGCCATGAGAATGTTAGGAGCTTCTTCTGGTCAAAATTATGGCATTATTGGAGTTTCGGAAACATTGTTAGAATTCGAAGACGTCTGCTGAATGTACTGTACCGTGCTGGCAAGATCATTACCCAAAACTCCCGTGCCTACCCTGCATTGTGTCTCATATAATCGTATCATGCACTCCATTCTGTCCTTCCCAGTCTGACAACATCCGATTGTCCTACGATCGAAACTTTGGGTCCCTCGCCCTTCAAAGCTTTCAATCCGGCACTAACAGCCGCCCTGCCTACAACTTCGTCATCCTGTGCCCAGAAGTCCTTGAGCCCATTCGACAGAGCTCCTGCAAAACCCGCAATCTTCCTAACCACAAACTCAGCAGGTCTACTCTCCTGTCTATCTCCCACCAAGAGTCCCGGTCGAAGAATAACAGTATGTTCAAAGTCAAGCGCCTTAACTGCTTCCTCCAACTCGCCTTTCATCTTTGGGTATCCCATCATGGAGTGTGGATTCGCGCCTGCGGTCGAGATAAGAACGTAAACTTTGACGCCGGATGCCTTGGCTGCTTGTGCGAGAGCGAGGTTGAGGTCATAGTCGATCTTGCGCTGGGCTTCAAAGGAACCCGCAGCGCCTCGAGTTGTGCCAAGGGCGCTGAAAAAGATGCTGGGTGGTGGGGTGATGGAGGAGAGTTGTATTGGCCATTGTTCCGTTTCCTTCGATACAAGGGGTACCAGCTTCGGACTTGTGCTGGAAGGCTGACGACGAGAGAGGCAGTGAATGCTCGTGATGGAGGAGTGAGTGAGCAGTGTCGAAAGGATTTGGGTGCCCTGTGAGATTTTAGTCACTGGTAGGGTATCGATGATATGTATAAATTACCACTAGACCTGTGGCTCCAACCAAAGCGACTGAGCTCATCGTAAATACGTGATTGTTCTTGCTAACCTGACAGATTGTACTAAATATTGGAGTTAATCAGTGAAAGTTGAAGGTCCGAAGATCTTTAAGTATTTTTGGCTGGTCGTATGTTGAAATCGATCAGTCGCTCGCCCCAGCCCCAGTCTCAATTGGAAAGTTCAAGGTTCGGACCTTCTCAAGCCTCAAATCACTGTTTCGGCGATAGCACACACTGACTTATTCTATCGTCAAGCATTCTTAAAAGCGAAAAGAGAGCCTTATACGTCGGTTATCACAATCCAGGTTCCCGACAACCCCTTACTCACTTCTCACAATCGGGATAGCATCATCATCATCTTCTCCAAAGTCTCCTCCGTGCCGAGGCAGGGCTGAACGGGCTGAGCAAAGAATGATCACGTGCTGGACTTGCCGATAAAAGACCGAGATCGGAGTATTAAAATGCAGCCAACCACATTTTTTCAAGGAAGCGATGGCGTGCTCGCTGCAGACGTTTCAATTACAGCATCCTCAACCACATCTGCCATTTTGCCTATTATTTAGCTGAGCTCTAGACTTGCCCCAGGTAGAAGAATAATTATTAATACATCCATTTGAGGTCTAGTGATCACGCCTTCTTCCAATTTACTGGCTAAGTAACCAAAGCTAATCCTCTTTTTTAACATCAACTTGACAGTTTGCCTCGCCCCCCATCTTTTCTATTTCCTTGTAAGAAGCCTTCAATACAAGTCTCATTGACTTGTTCTCTTCTTCTGTCCTTTGCTGGCACTTTTATTTGTGAAACGGCCAAGATTTGGCTCCTGACTCAAGATGGGGGACCCCATGGATTTAGAGCTTTCGCCTAGCAGAGGAATGAAGCGAAAAGCTGAGGACAACACCTCCATTCTTGAACGACAACCAAAGATGCAGGCAAGTTCACTTTTCAATTGCTTGAAACGCGATCTAACCATGAATTATAGCAGCCTACAAGTGGTGAGGTGCTCAAGAGCACTTGGAACTCCAGCGATGAATCCTCTTCATTTCGAAAATTTGCACAAAAATCATCGAGTCTGCCCTTCGGCCAACCAATTAATTACTCCTCGATCAGTGGACCTACCTACATTACTGCGCAGACTCTGATTCAACAAGTTGCATACGCTCTTTCTGATAAAATCTTTTCATATTCGCCAGAATCTTTCGACCTCGATGTTGCTGTTAAGGACTGGTCGGCTTCAAATACTACTAACGCCAATGGATATATTACACGAATTGCCCCCATGCAGACACGATCTGGCGCCGGCTCAATTGCCTTGGGATACATGTTTTCAAAGGACTTTGATCTGACGAAGAAACATATTCCTCAATCGCTTCTGGCCAGTTCTTCTAGCTTGCACAGCTTGCGTGCAGCATTGGACCAACTCTCCCTGTTATACTCGGTCGCAAGCCCATTAGTTGCCCATGTAGCAGCAGTCGACTATGCCCCAGATTCATCTCGGGGACTCGTTACAGATTACGCATCTGCGTTGACCGTGGCAGAGGAATTGGGTCTCGGGCTTGTTTCCAGCTCATCTGCATACGAAGTCCAGCACATGTCGCTTTTCTCAACAATCCTTGCCAGCGTATTGCCCACAATTCACATTTATGATGGCGTAAGTGTCGGCCGTGATACTCTGCGTGTCATCGATGTCTTGAACCAAGGCGGCCTAAACACTACATATACAAATGTTTTGAAGGAGCTTTCCAAGCTGGGCAAAAGAGCAGACGCTGAAACTAAAGCTATTCACCTGCTAAATGCTTTCAACAATGAGCTTGGAACCGCTTACAGACCGTTCGAGTATCGTGGCCATAACAATGCAGAGACAGTTCTGGTTGTCTTCGGTAGCGTTGAGAGCTCGCTCGCAGGCCAAGTTGCGGAGAAGCTTTCCGCTCAAGGGAGCAAAGTTGGGGTGGTCAACGTTCGAATTTATAGACCTTTTGTGGAGGAAGAATTCTTGAAGACTCTTCCTGCTTCCGTTCGAAACATTGGAGTCCTCGGTCAGGTCGTTGACCAGACGATAGTTGCGGACAAGTCAGCACACTCCAATCTCTACGAGGATGTCTTGGCTGCGACAATTTTCGCCAACAGATGGACTACCCCTCCGTCTGTTGTCGATTTGAAGTATTCTCGTGCTGAGACATTCACACCAACTTCAGTTGCGGCAATCTTTCATCAACTAGTCGGAAAGACACCCGAATCTGATGAACGGTTGGAACTTCTCGACTCTAGTCAGGTCAAGCAGTTTACTTTCTGGGATGTGGAAGATTCTGCGGCCTCCACTGCTCCATCTGCTATCAGCAAATTTTTGTCAGGAGACTCTGCCAGCAATGTCACAATCAGCCAAACACACGACAATTTTGTCCAAGGTGGTACTGTCAGAACGGATATTCGCAATTCTAAGAGATCAGTCGAGGCTTACTACCCTATTGAAGAAGCGGATATTGTCTTCGTTGGTGAAGAGAAGCTTTTGAATGAGATTGCTATCGTGAAGAGCGTCAAGGCTGGTGGCAAACTCGTTGTTAAGCTTTCTGAGGTCAAGGACGAGGATCTGGAAAAGAAGTTGCCAGTGTTTGTTCAAACCGAGATCAAGTTCAAGGGTATTCAGCTGTTCATTCTGGATCCGACCTTGTCTACTGCTGTCGAGAAAGACTCCGCCGCTGAAACTCTTCTGACACAACTAGCATTCATAAAGGTTGCCCGACCTGAACTTTTCGAATCCGGGATCAAGGAACTCGCGTCTATCAATGCGAACGTTGATCTTCTGAACGAGGCTGCAACCGACCTTGACAAAGTCCTTCGTCAAGTCGAGATCCCAGAGACATGGGTTGAAGTGGATGTTGATTCAGAGGTTCCAGATCTTCCAAGAACCATCACGTCAAGCAGTTTCACGGGTTTCGAAAAGGAAGAGATTGCGTCGTCATCTCTACTTCGCAACTGGGAATCCGCTGCGAAGGGTCTTGTATTCAAAGAGGCATATAGCACCAAGACCAGCCTCAGACCTGACTTGTCCGTCAAGACCTTTGAGGTGACGGTTAAGGAGAATCGCCGTCTGACACCTGTGACCTACGACCGAAACATCTTCCACATCGAGTTTGATCTTGGCAATTCAGGGCTCACATACAACATTGGCGAAGCTCTTGGTATTCATGCAGAGAACGACGTCAACGAGGTCATGGAATTCATGGAATTCTACGGACTCAACCCAGATGACATTGTTGAAGTACCATCCCGAGAAGATCCACATGTTCTTGACACTCGGACTGTCTTCCAATCTCTGGTGCAAAACATCGACATCTTCGGAAAGCCACCTAAGAGATTCTACGAAGCCTTGGCTGAGTTTGCAACCGACGAGAATGAGAAGAAGGAACTACTCACTCTTGGTGGAACAGAGGGAGCTAACGAGTTCAAGCGTCGTGCTGAAGTCGACACAATCACGTTTGCTGACGTGCTCCTCGAGTTTAAATCTGCTCATCCAAGCTTCCACGACATTGCACGAATTGTGAGCCCAATGAAGAGACGAGAGTACTCTATTGCATCTAGTCAAATGGTCAATCCAACCACCGTCGCACTCATGATCGTTGTTGTTTCTTGGGTCGATCCCAAAGGCCGTGACCGTTTTGGACAAGCAACCCGTTACCTAAGCAAGCTCCCTATCGGTGCCAAAGTAACCACCAGCGTCAAGCCCTCCGTCATGAAGCTCCCAGCCAAAGATACCGCACCACTCATTATGGCTGGTCTTGGCACAGGTCTCGCTCCATTCCGTGCTTTCGTTCAATACCGTGCTATGCAGAAGGCTCAAGGGAAGGAGATCGGCTCCATTCTTTTGTACATGGGCTCTCGTCACCAGCGCGAAGAGTATCTGTACGGTGAGGAATGGGAAGCGTACCAAGACGCCGGCGTCATTACTCTCCTCGGCCGTGCGTTCTCCCGAGACCAGCCGCAGAAGATTTACATCCAAGATCGGATGCGCCAGACCATCACCGACATCATCAAGGCTTATATCAAAGAGGAAGGAGCCTTCTATCTTTGTGGTCCTACGTGGCCTGTTCCAGATGTCACGGAGGTGCTTGAGGAAGCGATTGCTAGGGATGCGAAGGCTAGTGGCAAGAAGATTGACCCGAGGAAGGAGATTGAGAGGTTGAAGGAAGATCTCAGATATGTGCTGGAAGTGTATTAGAGCTCGAGTTGTGGTTGAATGCGTGTTTCTCCGCACATGGCAGCATGGTCTTCATTCTTGATGCATTCAAACCCTTAGAACGTTAGTCATTAACTAAGTGTTGTTTTTCTATTCATAGTACTTTCAATAATCAAACCAGATGCCGTAGGGGGAGAAGCAAAAAAATCCCTGAAGACCAGAAAACCAGCTTGCGCTTGGTTTGCTGTGGCAGAGCATACCTCCTTTGAACCGCGGTTTGTTATTAGCTACATGTTATCCCAGGCTGTGGGGCTTCCTAACATGTCAAAATTTCACCGCGGTTAAGGTTTCCTTGTTGAAGACAACACCGCTGATTTTAATGCATAAGGCTGTGTCTTAGATAGGGACGCCGGGAGTTGGGCACGTGGGAGAGGACATTCAAAATTCTTACCTGTTAAATTTGCAAGTTTTCAGTTTCAATTGGGTTAGGACTTCAACCCTCAGGTAGATATTCGATGGTTACCGTTTGAAAGAATATTGTTGCTTCTATTCCTATAAATAGCTCATGAGAACAAGATTACCATTTCTTCCGCTGCCATTTTAGTCACTCTGAGTAATATCAAGGAGACAAGGTTTCTCAAACCCCCCTCCCCCACGTCAAGAGCTCAGGCTTTTCTACTTCTTCCTCACACTCGTCATGTCCACCAACTCTCTTCCTCCTAGCATGTTTCCCCCCCC